>CM023482.1:135808838-136072017 GCA_013339685.2 Hyalomma asiaticum
TGCTGATTGGAATAATTAGCGCTTCCGCGAACAGTACTCGGCGCCTTGCTAGGAATTTCGAACAAAGTCCCGGAATCAAATTTTCCAAAAGGAAGAGGTTTTGTTTTTCGTCGCATTCTTGAAAGCTTTTACTTGAACAAGGACAACAGGAGGCGTAAGGGCGTAATTAATTATGCACACTGTGCAGGATATAGATCATTAAACGAGAAAGCTGGCCCTTGTTTCATAAATTCGTCGTTTTAGGAACAGGGGAGCGGACACCGAATCCCAATAGTATTTCGATCACATAGCGCCCGGTTGTCATTGGCCAATTGCATTCATTCGTATTAAGTTTTCTCTCGTAATTATAAGCAACATTTATTTTTATGCAGTACTCCTGAACGCGAACCGCTAAGAGGATTTGCCGCGCAAAGCGTCTGTTTTCTGACAGTTGATTTATTACCCACCACTTGATTATACATCTAAGTAAATGTCGAATTATCAGGCTCATTCGAACAGATGTGTACTATATCCAGGGAGTACCTCATCCAAGTAACAATCTGGTGCTATTACTGTCACAAGTTATGACGCCTAAAAAAAGCGTACATTTCAGTGGTACGATTTAGCTCTAATTATCGATAAGAAATGATGTGAAGTGCTTCGCTTGTTAACTGCACACTTGACGCACTCCATGAAGTGGCGATCTCTTGACAAAAGGGCCAATAACACTTTGTACGTGTCAGCAAATGCAAGCCTTAAATACTGAACACGTAAGAGGCTGTGCTATTCTCTTTGTAACAATGGCTATGCTCAAATGGTGTGTAGGTATAATAAATCATACAAAACTGAGCGTCTGTGCACTGCTCTTCGGTAATGCAATTCCAGCGCTTCGCATTCTTCAGCGGAACTTGAAGTTCCTCATGCAGTTCAGTATATCCTATTCAGTTATCCATCTCAGCCCTCGCGTACAAGATCTGTGTATTATTGCACATGCGCAAGTGCCAAGGTGGACAGAATTGAGTGCATGCGTATTGTGCTCAGCGAATGAAACGCGAGACTCGGAGCTTACGACTTCGCATGCTTTTTTTTCGTCACTGCTCTGCGCTGGGGACGCCGAGCTGATTCGTTGTGGCACTCATTGAAAGTGAGGCCCGAAAAATAGCATTATGATTCACCATGGGCCCTGTGTGGTCGCCCAGCACACTCCAATATCGCAAAATGCGCCGGCTTCCGAGCAGTCCAAGTATCGCGTTTCATTAGCTGAGCACTGTACATTTTAATCCAAAGTGGACACTCACCAGTGAACTGGCCCATGGCATTTCTATCTATCTATCTATCTATCTATCTATCTATCTATCTATCTATCTATCTATCTATCTATCTATCTATCTATCTATCTATCTCCTCATCTGATAGGTTCAGTTCCCTCTCTCTTTCCCTTTTGTCTGTTTTTCTTTCACTCTCTCGCTCTCTGTATATTTCTCTCTCTCTCAGTTTCTATTTTCCTCGCCCGTAGGAAGTTCTGTTACAACCGTCGGTGCAACGCAGCCATATGGTTCCCCTAAATGCACGTTCCGCAAGCGTTGTCGTACGTATAGCCCATAGTGGTTATTACTCTCGTCGTTCAGACCGTGGGTACTCCCGTTCGAATCACGCCTCGCCAACTAAATCTTGTTTAACTTATATCTTTATTCCTCTCGATCTCTGTCTCTCTTTCTTTCTCTCTCTGCGTCTGCTCTCCTCATTTCACACTCTTTTCACTTCGCTCGATGCTGCGGACATCAGCATGAACAACCTGATGTGAGGCCATAAGAGGTAGCCTCAAAATCAGAATCAGATTTTTTATTGGTACAAATACAGAATTGTTACATGTGTGTAGTATACATAACGAGGTCCCAAAGTCACAGACTGTATCGGGACCTCCTGTCAATGGCAGATTATGGTAATATACAAAAAAGCACTAGTAGCACTCTTCGTAAGTATGAGTAGTACTAAACAGGCACACCAATCAGGTAAAATACAAGATCAAACCCTAATGAGCTCAAACTCTAATAAAACTCTCCGCTGTAAAAGCAATTCACATGCCCTTCTTCGGCGCTTGACCAGAGCACACCGCCCGTCAAGTGACGTCCCTTTTAGCATTGGGGAACTTATCGTGGTTCTGAACTTGTCTATCTGTCTCATAACCGGCACTGCCAAGCTGCGCCTTGACCCTGCGGTGACGCGGTTTGGGCCTTGAAGCTGTCGCTCTTACCGTTAGTAGCCGTGACCCGCCGAGCTCATGTTACGTTGCCGAAGTGATCGTATAGTCACGACGACGGGCTATTCCAACCCCTTTCCGCGTCGGGGAAGGGCGGGAAGGCTGAGTGAGAAACCGAAACCTTTTGATGCGGCCATGAAAAGTCTGTTATATAACACGTAACTTCCCGATCACAGTAATTATTCGCGAAATTGTAGCGGCGTCGGGTTCGTATTGTACAAGTGCCCACTTATCTCCTCAACACAAATTTTAAACCTAGGTGTTGTTCACAGGCCCTAAGGCGCGACAGGACTAAGGCCTTCGAGGTCAACTGTTTGTTAGTACGTAGATATGTACAGATCAGTAACCTTGCTCAGCACTGATGAAGACGGCGGTGCTCCTAGAACGACCGAAAACGAAAGAAACTGATGCCAAAGTCTTTATGCATACAGAGAGCGAGAAATTACCCGCCATGGCTGGCGGTTGTGGTTGCGACTGGCGGCGGATGCGACCGAGCTGCAAGGCGGTTCGAAAACTGTCAATCCGATACGTGCCAAAGTCTTATCAGCAGGCTTTGGCGGCTCGCTTCGCTGACGTTCTGTCCGATGAAGGGCCTTTAGTGGCACGCTTCGCGCAGCTCTCAGAGCTCTCGATATATATGAGGAAAGAAAAAAAGAGCTATAGGCTAGAAACGCAAGCACATAAAAGGCGAGTTGCAGAAACACGAGGAATACAAGACAGAATCATTACCTGGCAGTCATGTTTTTATCTGCACGATCGAACGCGAGCTCCAGATATATGTAAAAATGGTAGTGCTCGTAGCGTTCACGCATTTCAGCGCGGCGACAATACGTATGCTTGTGAAAATGTCTCTTTTATAAATTTACACCAGGAGGCTACGCTTTCGTGCATACGTCACCTTGTTGTTTAATTCATGGTGTTAACGATGTCTGAGATGAAGCTTGGAAGCACTACTTTTATTCAAGCTCACCATGAAAGCCCGACAAAAAGTCATCTGCATGCGGCGCGTTTCTATTTCTTTTTATTGTCATCGTCTTTACGGTCTAGTTTCCTGCAACACATTTACACGATGCCAGGTTGTTGTGACACTCGTTAAAGACAAATTAGCGAAACTCCCCGCAGAAACTACGCTATTGCGGAAGTTCCCGCAGCCGTCGCAGTTTCGCAAATTTCGAGACCACCGAAGCCAGAAAACTTCACTTCCGTCTGCTCTCAGATGCCGGGAGGAGAAGGCGGAAGCGACGGCCTGTGCATCTGCTCTTGGAAATTAGCATTTCCTTCCGCAAGCATTTCCGTGAAAGAAGCTAAGATGGAGAGGAACGTCCTCAAAGTTTGATGTGCATTTGATAATGGTTGCAAGCACGCTTTGCCAGCCCTGCGCCAATGAAAACGAGGAAAAAATGACGAATGCGCGTGCGTACAGTTCCTAAAATACAGCACGTCACGGCACGGCCGACTCGCGAGCGGCCTCCGAAGCTCCAATGCAGAGTCAAGGGTGTTCGTCCGCAGCCAACGATTAAGAAGAAAAGAGAGCACCGTTCCTTGACGTCTCGAAAATATACTCTTCCCGAGAATGCGCTCGCTGACGTTTTAGGGACGACTCCCTAATCTGCATAACGGTCCCTAGGTTTCTATCTAGCCACTACCGGAGTTTCCTAAGGCACGCCGCTAATGCCCTTGATTGTCCTTCCGAAACAGCCACTAACATCCCCACGTCGTTTCCTCGGCCTGGCGGCTACACGGGTGGCTTCGAGCAGTCATTTGAGACTCTTCATTGCGGACTCGCGGTCTTGATGGCTTCCTCCGCGTCTTTTGTTTTCGCGAGAAACTTCGCTCCTGCATTAGGAAAGCTCGTCTTCCCGCCTATTCCATCCGCGCAGACAATCCATCGTGCTGGGTAAGAGAACAGGGCAACCCGTGAAATTGTGAGGACCACTTTGCAAAGCGTATAATTTAAAGCTTAAAACAGTACAAAAAAAAACAAGCAAAATTTAACGTCGAGAACCCATTGCGCCGTGTAACGGTTCATTTCCGCCTTTCTTTGTTCTCTGAAAGCGCAGTTAGAAGTCTTCCGCACCGGACCTCATGAAGCGCTAGTTCATTTCGTCTTTTCTGAATCTTGCTCTTGTAGCCTTGAGGTACGTCTACAAGGTGCTCATTTTTGGCAAGGCTGCACAGTTGTTGGAAAAGAAGCCCGCGATAAAGACTAAAAGCATAGAAAACAAATTAAACATTTCTAATAACCTCTCGTTCATACTTAACGTTTCTCAGACACGCGAAATGTGGCCGCGAAGCACGTACTTTACAAAAGTTTTATCGGAAGTACTTGGGCACGCAAGGAAACGCCTCCCTGCTCCCTCGCTGTCTTGCACGTAACATTTCGAACGCGGTTATCCAACTTCATTATGTATGAGTAACGGTCGAGCAAGAGTCAGGTCTGACCGAAGTGAGTTAGAAAGTGACCAATTGAACCGTTCCTACAATACGCTAAATGTAAAGCGTCGAGACTCACAATGATAAACTGGAGTTCAGTTCTGGCACGCAACTCCGGAACGCCGTTGCACTCTGTCTTAATGCCGGAGCCGCCTTTACGACAGAATCAGGGTCGAGAGTCTCAGGATTTGATTTGCGATTTGTGGGGTTTAACGTCCCAAAACCAGCTCTGATTATGAGAGACGCCGTAGTGGAGGTCTCCGGAAATTTCGACCACCTGCGGTTCTTTAACGTGCACTGACCTCGCACAGCACACGGGCCTCAACATTTCGCCTCCATCGAAATGCAGCCGCCGCGGCCGGGATTCGATCCCGCGACCTTCGGATATGCAGCCGAGTGCCATAACCACTAGACCACCGTGGCGCAGGAACTGCCCCGATTGTGACATGACGGTCCCGAGGCTCGCCATCATGTTGTCCTGTTTGTGACACCAACCTAGCTGTCCGAAAAATACTCTGGTGGGGCTAACTGACACTCAGTCCTAATGGTGCGCGAGATCGAGCACCCTTGACTTTCGATTCTATAGTGGCTTCGACTCCGGACAGGGGCACTGCCTACGGGGCACCAGCCTGCACAGAGGCGCTGTTGATAAAGACATATATATGCGTCGTGGCCTACGTTTCAGAAGGCCGCTGTACAACATTTGGTCATCATTTCGTCTTTGATATTCGGCAGCCCTCCAACAGCAGTTTCACATGATGCAGTTACTACAGCTAAAGAAAAGCAGCCTCTGTCACAGTAAAAGCGAAAAAAAATAAAGAGGCGGAGGGGGGGGGGGGGGGGGGGGGGGGGGCAAAAGCGGAGTAGATACTAGAGTAAGTCAAGGATATATATAGCTCACAAATTGTTCCTAGAATTTGAAGGCCATCGAGCAGAAAGCTTGTACCGTTACATACGGTTGCTTTGCGCGCTTCGGCGCAAAGGCAACGTTCCTCTGGCTACTAAGACGACATATGGGAGGGAGCACGCTGTGTGTGTGTGTGTGTGTGTGTGTGTGTGTGTGTGTGTGTGTGTGTGTGTGTGTGTGTGTGTGTGTGTGTGTGTGTGTGTGTGTGTGTGTGTGTGTGTGTGTGTGTGTGTGCGTGTGTGTGTGTGTGTGTGTGTGTGTGTGTGTGTGTGTGTGTGTGAGAGAGAGAGAGAGAGAGAGAGAGACAGAGACGGAGATCGTGAACAAAGCGGTGGTCTCGGATGCTCAAGGTCGTTCGTTCCAACCGCTCACAACAAATCGCGGAGGGGCTTCACCGTTCTGTCAGTCTTGTGAGCCTCAAAAGATGCCCTCCCATTGCTTAGCCTTACCAATTTCATGACTCGAGTGACCTTCCGCTGGACACGGCTACGTACTCAGTCAGACAGTCAATCAATCAACTTTATTGTTGCCTATATCAAATACAGAAAAAGGGAGGCGGATAAAAGCGAATAAAAACCGCTCTTCGACAGCTTGACGAGCCCGCTGGCCCCATTACAAGGGTTCACGGCAGCACTCACACCAGTGAAGATTTTCACACAAATCATAAATAAAATTCAAAAATTCGGGCAGCTGCGCACCAGTGGTGCGAAGACAAAGGATACAGCATTCCTATCATCCGCATCCTCGCTACCCTTTTCCACTCCATTGGTATGCTATACAAGGCTATGCTATGGAACGCCTCCGCCTTTATGTAGTAGCGGGCTGAGGTCATGAGCGCAAGATAAGAAGCGCGCGCGTAAATGCCATGCTTTTCATATAGGTCGAGCACGCGCACTTATTTCCAGATGATGATAGTTTTCTGCTCGCACTATACGCACTATGCGGTAGAACGGAATTGCATAAACAACTACGATGTTTAAAAAATATACACTGTTTTCAACACATAAGTGAACTTTAACATTGGTAGGGCAGTAACCTGCACAAGAAAAAGTTAGTCTCTCGTGTTCACAAATTTCAAGCATAATTCCATTGATGCACTAGATAACAGGTAAAAATTAGTTTACGTATAATGATTGAGAAGGCAATACAAGACATGGCACAAACGTTGCAGTGAAGAGTTAAGCGCGCGGTTGGTGCCACCCATGTTTCGCCTCCTCGTGTCTCGTAATTTTTTTTTTATATATACACGAGCAATCACTCTTAAACCTTTTCTGTTTTGGGTCAGATCCGCTTTTCTGCTACTAAGGCTGCAGGTTTTAGGGCTTCGATCCGCGGCAGCCTAGTAGTAGTTGGAGGTACTTCCCTGAAGTCACCTGCAATGTTATTAAGCTTTCAGCTTATGCTCCAATACACCCCCCCCCCTTTCCCCAGCCAAAGCTCGGTTCTCTCCTCAATATTAGCTTGTAGCCCCGGGTTATTGTATGGTCACTTACCAGCAAATAAATCAGTACATCAGAAAACGAAGAGAAGAAACACGAAGTAAACAATCCCCCGCCGTGGGTGCGATCCACAACCTTATAGATGATAATCATCATTATTAAATATGTTTCCGCCGGAAAGGCCTACCCGGGTGTGTCAAGACTAGTGACACCAACAAAATTTCTTTTCTTTCGGCGGCAAGGAAGTGAGTGTTGCCCTAACCTAAACTACGCCGTACGTAGGCGCTTATTTCGTGGGTTTTTCTTTGGCCTGCCTTGAGCTGTAGTTATTCACAACGCTGACGAGTTCTCGTTTGAATCCTGCATATCGAGGGGTGCAAAGAGCCCATGCAGTCATCTTGTGTTTAACACTGACGCTTTCACCAAGTGTGAAATCAGACTTGAAGCTGCTGCGAGCGCATCGTGACCATGAGGCTGAAGTACTCTGAAAAACTTCCTTATGGATAGTTGAAGAAATGCATGGGATGTGTGTGTGATGTGTAAGAAATATGTTGAGGTGCTGCCGAGACAGCAAACTCTCATGTCTCCTCTCTACGCATGCATGTATAGCTTATTGCACACTAACATCCGTACTGGGTAAGACTGCATGTACTACATACATCGCACACGGGTTCTGTCTATATCCAGGCACAGAGGGGAGTATCGTTTCGGGCTCGTACTATCGGAGTCAAATGAAATGCGGAAAGCAGAGCACGTCTTCCAGGCAAAACAACACAGTGCTCACCGTCCAGCCACCAACGTTGACAGGGACGCGTATCTGCTTTGGCGGCGCTCCTGAAGTAACCGCCGTTACAAACAACACCGTCGTGTAGTGGCGAAGCGCGTAAGCGTTGCCTATCCCTAATCGTGACGGTTGAAACTGCGCCACGCGCACCACTGATCGCGTTCATTCCGCGCAGATATCGTTCACAGTCTTGTCGAAGAGTGTGCTACCGTACTGGCCGTCATGCTCAGTATTTTTGCTCCTATTTTTGCTTTCTTGCTTTGGAACGTTCGAAGGACAGAAGCGAAACTATTGCACTACGTGGGATGGCGCAGTGCTGCCGCACCAGGCGTGAGCGGCTGTGGTGACTGCACTATACCGTTGCTAATGCTTCGACCTCGCGCTCCGCTGTTCGCGTTTTATTTGACACCGATAGTACGTTATGAAGGAGATGCACGTTTGGCGCGCAGTGAACATGCTAGGTTGACGTCACCATAGCCACGGTGCCGAGTGCCACTGCGTTACGAACCTCATAATTGATAGTCTTATCGTGTCACGATAAGACTATCAATTATGAGAACAGATAGTTTCGGGTACCAAGGTCGAATGATGAGTTGCATGATGCCCCCACTTCTTGCTATTGGTATTGGTCGTACATAAGCTCACCTAGTTTCTTTGAATCTCTCCGCGGCTCGCAGCAGCGATGTGTCCCACTTGCGGCATCTGCATGGGGTCTCTGCGTCGGCGGGACCCTCCGGTGGCCACACTGTGCGGCCACGTATACCACGGTCTCTGCTTGACCCAGTGGTGCGAGGCGAAGGGTAGCACAGACGCCCCTTGTCCTCAGTGCCGGCTGCCCATCAGCCAGGGGGACTTGCGCAGGCTTTTCTTGGACGACCATCGGCCCCGCCGCAAGAAGCACTACCACCATGAAGAAAGCTCTAAGGACGACGTAGAGGATGCGATGTTCAGTGAGTCTTCAGTACAGGAGAGGATGCTTAAGTCGAGCGTAACGCACGCGCTGCCAGATTCGGCGCAGTTAGGAAACGCCGGCGACAAATGGACATCCCTTACGTGTCGGATACGCCATTACTGACGGCGTTAGACGTGTTTTAAAGCACCCATGAGCCACTCTGCGCTCGAATGCGATATACATCGGTTTCGTTATCACTTCCGTTTCTCTCTCTCCCCTCTCTTACGGACGCTGTCCCCTCCTCTCCGCATAGTTTCTAAAAGGCACGGGAGCTACGTCGATGCCAATCGTCACGTAGGCGTCTTTAACGTTTTCAGCTCGGTAGTGCTTCTCAGGCTTCGAGCTCGAAAGCACTGGTCGCGCTTTTCGACAACGCTCCTGATGCCGCGCTCAGTTGGCTGCGAATGCCAGCCATGTAACACGAGGAAGAACAGTATGCATGGCAAAGCGTAGTAGCAAATGGGCCGTAACTTGTATCCCTCTTATGCGGACCAACCGGCAGTTTTCACCTTGTTCGCGTCCATGCGCCACCCTGTTGGCGTCATGGCGTGTTATGAAAAGACAGGAAGTGCCTGGAGACAGTTCATCGAGTTGACATAGGCGAATCAAAGCGCATTCGGTGCAGGTGTAGGCGCATCAAAGCGCCTATACCTGCACCGAATCTAGCCTCGGCGCGTGCGCAGAGGATCGCGGGCGTCGGTTTTTGCACCATGGCACGCATCGCGTCATCACAGATGAGGCGATGTGCTTAATGGTGAGTTGAGGCTCGCGTACGTGTACCTATAGGCGTCACTTATATTAACACGCGATCACGTGTTTAAGGCAAACAAGTAAAAAAAATGTACATAAGCACGAACGCGATTTGAAGGTTATTGGTTGCTTTGTGGGGTTTTACGTCCCAAAACCACGATTTGATTATGAGAGACGCCGTAGTGGAGGGCTCCGGAAATTTTGACCACCTGGGGATGTTTAACGTGCACTGACATCGCACGGTACACGAGCCTCAAAATTTCGCCTCCATCGAAATGCAGCCGCCGCGGCCGGAATTCGATCCCGCGAACCTCGGATCAGCAGCCGAGTGCCATAACCACTAGACCACCGTGGCGGGGCATGAAGGTTATCGCGTGAGCATCGATCGGCCTAGCATCTCTGAGCGTTAGCGACTAGTTTCGGGACAGTGAAAATAAAGATCAAGTAAAGATTTTGCATTCTTCTCTCCCTTGTCGGCTGTCCCATGCTAGAACAATCACCCCCGGGACGAGCTCGTCGCCTTTTCTCTCTATTTCTATTTGTTGCGAATAAGCGTATACTGGGTTGCATCTTTGCAGTCGAGGAAAGGGGTGACCGTTGCCAAAGGAACAGCAAAAAGAGTTGGCGAAGCTGGCCTGCTGCCTTCCTGTCCTCGAAGGAGGATTGTGGGCCGTGGCGCTGTTGTTCCTCGACGACGCTCCCCTGTTAAACTTTAAATCACGCTCGACTGCAGATATCTACCCGCTCATCGGGACCCGCTTTACCAAAATGCACTTTTCGCGGGCTTGGCCTGCCGCCAGGTGTGGTGGCTGGCAGTGGCGAAAACGATTACAAATTGCAGCCTACAACTCAAGGGAACAGGAAGTGTGCTGTGCCGCCACGGTGGTACTGTGGTTACTTTGGTAACCCGAAAGACGCAGATTCGATCACTACCGCGATGGTCACACTTCGATGGAGGCCAAGTGCTAAGAGCCCGTGTACTGTGAGATGTCAGTGCACGTTAAGGAAGGCCAGATAGTCCAAATTTCCGTGGCCCTAATTGTAGACAGTCCTCACTAACAAGTGCGCATCTTGAGGAACATGATTCCTTAAATGAAGCAAGTATCTATTTCAGAAAGCTTCGTTATCCGCTTACATTGACACACACCCCTCGTCGTTATGCTAGGAAGAGACGTTCAAACACGGACACAAGATAATCGGACAACGCGAACGCCGACTATCAACTGAAGGAGAGCACCAAGGCGAAAAAAATGGAAGAAGACATCAAAGTTTACGTGTGCATGCTCGGAAATGGTAGCGCCAACTTTCAAACGCGTTCACGTGCCGGCATACGTGATGGACGACTGTCTCTCAGGCAGACAGCGTTCTCTCAAATCCATCGTCGATGTTTGCCGCAAAAGGCTTTATTTTTCCGCAGCTGTGCCGGAAGACATCCCGACAGAGGAGACCTCCAGCGCCAGGCTTCCGTCGCCTTCCACGAACGAGACGTGGGTGTTCCCGCCCGAACCAGCGACGCTCCTCGACCGCGTCCTGATGATCGTGGCAGATGTGAACTCTATGGGCCGAGAGGCCGCGCAAAAGATCAGGCTCAGCATGCAGATAGTCGAGGAAGAGCTCCGCAGGGGCATCGAAGAGGCCGCCATTCGCCTGGCTCCTTGCCGCTAGCGTCGGGAACGCCCATGCTCTTCAACGCTGCGTCGTTTGCGACAAATCTGCTGTCGAAATTTATACGGTTTTCACTTCAACTGATACTTGGCATTATGTTACTGCTGTTTGCGCCTTAGGGCGTCTAAAACTGCTCCCACGCGTGCTTCATCGTGTCCTAACTTACAAAGCTTTCAATCACGCTTCCAGTTCGAGAGTATAATTCAAGCGTTAAAGGAAAACAAAAATCACTCTTTATGAAATAGCGCTATCCTTTAATAATGCGGCTTTTCGACGACGTCTGAGTTGCTGACACGACGTGAGAAACGAGCTTTGTATATCGCGGTTGCTATAGGTAGCGTACGGCTGCTTCATTTGCCAAGAAATGATATAAGCGTAGAGTTGCCGTAAATATGATGACCTGAAAGCGACAACTTCGCAGATACTCAGACAATTGTGGACAACCCCTACACCCAGAGTATACGAATGTAACGCGCAATTATAGCAGGAAACGAAATTCTTATGCACGTGATTTGTGATATGATGTTACCGCCAGAACTCACAAGTTCTTAGATAGGGACACACCCTATCCATGGCAAGGAACACGTGCGAAAACTTGTGAATTAATTAAGCTCCATAATCCTAAATCACGTAACACATTCACGTGCCTTATGAATTCACTGAACGAATTCATGCAGCAGACTCTGCATAGTACGGGAGCCGATTATGGTGGTTATAGTGGAGAACCTGAAGGAAAACTATACTGCACCTCTGATACATAAAATTCTAATAAAAACGACGTTTTGTCTCGAACCTACGCGCTTCCCGCGCATTTCTTTTTTTCTCTGGACATTTCTATACGACATATTCAATTAGTTAGAACATACTTCCAGGCTTAATTTTCCGGGTTGTCAAACCAATCGCGCGCCTAATTAAAGGCTTGAAGTTTATGATCGGCCCCGCCGAAAGCCCGCACCGCGGATGTTATTTCGCGCGTGCAGTCTGTTACTTTTCAATCTCACGCGCAATCAATGTTTCCGTTTATTATATCACCCAGCAATGAGAAAATCTCGGACTGCCCCGCTTGCTACAATGGCTGTTCAGGAAGATTAACTAAAAACAAACACACTCACACAAAAGGCCAAGTACCAACGGCAACGCCGCACACAATCACGTTTGAGCGATGCCAGCGCCGCCTCGATTCTAGTCTTATAGATAGATGGAGCGGGGGAGGAGGGGACGCGGGGCTCGCATTTTTGTCCTGCATATTGCGCGTTTCAATTAAGCCCCTCGGATCTAATTACTGCAGTGCTCACGAACAAGAACAAACGCACAAATCGAAGCCCCTTCGCTATCGCGCCGGCAAGAGAGAAATTGTGAAGAGTGTTGGGCAATAAACGGAGACGGGGGGAGAGAGAGAAAGAGAGAAATGAGATAAATCGTCAAACAGGATCCATCCTCTCTTCGAAATGAGCAAATAGCAAGAAGAGGAAGAGGAACCAGCATCTAGCGAGCGGAAACGGAAGAGGTGCAATAAAAGCGCAGCGGATGAAGGCGCGGGTGGTCGGCGGGCTCATTGAGAAAAAAAAATTAGAGAGGAGAGAGAGAGAGAACCCACGGTGCCCTGAGCTAACTTTTCCAAGAGAGGGATGTTGGGGGTAGAGAGGGGAGGAGAGGGGGTTTCTTTCCTTAGTACTTCCATATAAACTCTCTCCCTCACTCTCTCTCTAGGACTTCGCATCGCCCATCTCGTACAGCTCGGGTTCGCCGTTCGCAGTTCTTACGACAAAAACACAACCGCGCCATCATCGCACCGCCGAAAACAGGTGAAGCGGCGCGGAAGTAAAAACGGGAACACAAAAAAAAATCACATACAGATAGAGAAAGGGAGAGAGAGATAAACGCCCGCGAAACTTCCTGGCGCAGTTGGGAGCCGAGTCTTATCCCGGAACAGGAGTGCGAGAGTCCGTTAACTAATCTCGAGTGCTAATAAAAAGCTTAATTAATTACGCGAGAGCGAGGGAACGGGGTTGAGAACGGGCGAGGAGGAATGATATTGCCGGGCATCGCGAACTCGGGCGGGCTTAGCCGCCCGGAGGCGACTGCGGAGGCGGCGGCGGCGGCAGTGAGCTTCCAGTATCAACAAACACTTGGCAGTAATCTGCTTAAGCGATGCTGCTCGTTTGCCACGAGCGCCCAAGGTCTTTCTCCTGTCTTGGGGAGCTCCTTCTTTCTTTTTCTCTCTCTTTCTCCTGCCGGTGCCTTCTGCCGAAGTTGTCTTTCAAATCTGATTCAATCCGAGCCTCCACCGTGTTTGGCCAGAGCTGCCCGAGGCGATGACCTGGCCTCGCTGTATCGGTGCGGCGCAGGCGGCCCCAGAGACCAGAATTGTCGTACAGCGCATGCGCGTGTGGCGCTTTGCTCCCTGCCAAGGTGCAAGCCTCGAGCGGCACGAAAGCTGAAAAGGAAAAAATGAAAGAAGAAAAAACGAAACTTAAAATGATATTGCCTAAAGGAGGCGGTCTTGGCGAATATTTCAAGGCGCAGATGATGCCATACTTGCTGTTTTTAGAAGTCAGTCTACTTGAGTGAATGTAATTCATATGTTGTTTATCATTCGTATTAGCTTGTTTAATTGAAATAAAGCAGGCCGCCACGAAGGGTGCGTGCGTGCGTGTGTGTGTGTGTGTGTGTGTGTGTGTGTGTGTGTGTGTGTGTGTGTGTGTGTGTGTGTGTGTGTGTGTGTGTGTGTGTGTGTGTGTGTGTGTGTGTGTGTGTGAGAGAGAGAGAGAGAGAGAAAGAGAGAGAAAATTAACCAAACAAATATTATTTCACTTTCGATGCTCAGTATATCAGCTGCACGCTGGTAATTGGTTACACATTAGAGTTATGGTCACGGGGCTTCTAACCAAACTAGGGATACCCGCTGAGCATCCCAGAACAAAACTGCAGGCTCCGAGCAGAAAGCGTTACCTTTAAGAAAATGGTAAGCTCAAGTTGCACAATAGTTTTCAATATGAGAAAAGATTACAGCTAAACTGTCACTCACGTGTTTTATGTTTACCTGCGTCCAGCTACCAGTTCATGGGTCAATGTGATAGAGTTCCTTCCGTGCCTGTTCTCGTTGTCTTCAGTACCAGTAGCCTCAAAATGTCAAGATCGCTTCCCCTGCAGCATCCTTCTGAGGGCTTCGTCCCAACATCATCTTGAACTCCCGGGCTAGGAACAAGAGGTGTGCTTCCTTTCACACACACACAGACGCGCGCGCCTTTTTTTTTTTTTTTTTTTTGGTAAGGGGTAGTAGGGTGCGGCGAAGATGAAGTGAGGCGAATTTCTCACCACAGTGAAAAAAAGTGGCGAGATGCGAGTATATACGAGGAACAGAGAAGTCTTGTTTACGACTGCCTTGCTGTTGCATATGCTAAAATTACGAGTGCCCTGCTGTACCGCCCCACTCAAATTCATTCTCACTCCCTCATAAATAAACGCCAAAAATAAATTCGTGGGAGAATACTGTCCCTGCCGAAGCATACCAGGTTTAAATCCAATTGAAAATAAAGCAAATGTTGTTTGTAATTATAACCCAAAGCGCACTCTTTTTTAGAAAAGCCAATTTATATAAAAAATTGTTAGGGCAACTCGGACTGTGTCCTAAGGGCTCATAGAGGACCGAAGGTCCTCGCGGAGTATTTAATCAACTATAAGAATTAGTCGCAGCCATGTTGGCATGGGCATGCCGAAAGATATGTTAGTGGCAAATTTCCGCATAACTTGCGGAAACCCGCATAAACGTTACGGAAACCCGTAACGTTTATGAAAAGTAAAATTAGCATCCACCCGTTTTGTAGCACAAAGCTACAAGGAAATCCATACGGATTTCACAGAAATTAAAGCTTCCTAGTTACCAAAAAATTCGTCCTGGTCCGGGGTTCGAACCCGGCACCAAAGCCTGTCAGGGGTGCTCGCTCTGCCATTTGAGCTAACCAGGAGGCTAACGATGGACAGCGCGAGGGCGAATCCGTCGACAACTCCGAGCAAATGGGCGTGAATACGTGGCAAATGAGATCTGCGGAAACCCGCAAATTGGAATAACGTTTATGAAAGGGAAAATAAGCACCTACCCGTTTTGTAGCACAAGGCTACAAGGAAATCCATACGGAAGGAAGCTTGAAATCCGTATGGATTTCCTTGTAGCCTTGTGCTAGAAGACGGGTGGATGCTAATTTTCCCTTTCATAAGATATGTTAGTGTGAAAAGGAAAAGTGTGAGTGTGAAAGATGTACCGTCCGGTGCAACAACTGAGACATTCGCAATATTCGCAGTACGTGCTTCAGGTTATAAAGGTTAAGGTTTGATTTAAGTTTTGAGATTAAGGTTATGATTTACTGAATGTAGATCGTCTGACCTATGTTTTAAGTGGCGAATGTCAGAAATGATCGAAAGTTCAGCAATTTCGACAATGTACAGAATCAAACTGATGGTGCAGTGAACGCCACCCAGGCTCTTTTATTCACTATGATTGCAGTCGATGCGGTATGCAGGAATGTCTCGACCTATCCGCAATGAAATAAGCGCCCCCATCGCGTGCGAAGGGAACCAACTATACAACTCTTCCTATCTCCGTGCACTATCCCTATATTTCTGTCAAATAGTGAAACCTGAGACTACGCCCCCACTGCGCCATTATGAGCGAGGAAGGCCCACGGAAAGCCATTTGAGAGACGCGAAAATCTTCGCTTCGCAATACGACACACTCTTGCATATAGCGCAGCGTCACAGCACCTGACCCCCATCACCCCTTCACATACAGGACGCTCTGTCACCCCTCTCCCCTAAGCATTCCTTCTTTTACTTCCTGTTTTTCTCTAGCATAGTTTTTACACGAAGCTTTTGCTGCAAGGTTGTTCCGTAGGGGTTCTCAATTTCTGTAATCTTATTCCGCGTCTGGCCTTCTCCTTTCCTTTTTTTTTTTCACCGAACCCAGGGCCGCGTCGAGATTTCGTGGAGCGCGCAAGAAAAATGGAATGCAGCGCGATTTATTACTCCGCGGCGCACGCGTGCGCGCGCGCAATGACCCTTCGACGGCGACGTGTACGCACACCATACCGCGAGACCCATCGGCACGCGAGCGCTCGCACGGACCGCACCGTTTTTCTTTCTCTCGGGCCGTTCGCGACGCGCTTTATTAGTTTCCAGAACTTTTCCAACCCCTGCCTTTATTCATTTGTCTATTTTCTTTTTCATTCACTTCTAGCGTCTCTCTATTCTTCTTCCCCCTTTCCCTATATCTCTCTTTTCCCCATTCATTCTCTTTCGTGTTCGAGCCATTTCTCTGTACAGCAAAAGGCTACGTCGAGGGCGAGAGTGTGTGTGTCCCAGGTTTCGGCTTTGAACGCGCGAGGCAGCTGAAAAAAGCGATGGGGTATTCGGTCGCTGATTGTCCCGTGAGCGTCGGCGGTCAGCGGTCGCGCTCTCTCTAGCGCGCGCGCCAGCGCTCGTGAAAAATAAAGCGGGAAGCACGCAGCGTACGCGAAGGTTCCCGGTCGCGATCGCGTTAAGGGAGGCGTAAAATGGTTCGCGCCAGCCATTCCGGCCGAAAAGGCCGAGGTGGCGATATGGCTTGCTCGATTTATCGCGTTCCGACCTGCGTCTTAGTTTCTTTCTCGCGCGCGCCGCCAGCTTTCCCTTTCACCGCGAGCGTTCTATTATTCACGCCGGCGCATTTAACTCGCCGCTTGCTTCTACGATTTGTCCTTTTTTTTTTCTTTTCCTAGCGATCATTTTGCCTCATGCGAAGCTCAGCGGTTGTTTTTGGGAAAGGCATGATGTAGACGGGAGTCGATGGTTGGTTCGTGTCTAAGGAATGAGGGGAAAAAATGCTCTCGTGGGCGTGCCTTAAGGGCCCAATAGTGGCGTCGAGGAAATCCAGCATTAAATATTTTTCGCGCTCGAGCTCCCATAGCTTTCTGTATTGGACAGGGATCAAAATGAGTTGTAATGTCCATAATCATGGCGCTGTAGCGGAGTCATAGCGCACGATGCACTCGGTAACAAGAGACGTTGCTAAGACAGGGGTCATTGACCTGTCACCGCGTATTTGGTGCCTGCGGTTCTGCATTACCTATGCTGCGCTGGGGCCTACCGGTACGAATAAACCATTATGATACCATGTACATTGCTATTCGGAGCACACAGGCGGCGTTGCTCCATTGGTTTGTACTAAACGTCGAGAACACCGTGATTGAGTTTGTATTTATATTTCGTATTTTCTTATTGTTGTTTGTTGTTAATTTTTTTTTGTTCTTACTTCTGATGCCCACCCCTCATGTAATGTCCCTCGGGACCCTTGAGGTACCAATAAATAAATAAAAATAAATATGCACTCTATAGTGTACCTCAACTCGAAATGTTCTGGGCCAAGGGTTCCGAGTGTGAAGAAACCACCCCTTTTTTTGGAAAAGTCATGTTGGCACTCGGCTCTGACCACCAGGAGGCCAGTTCACGGCAGGAAGTAATGGTCGTGCACGAATCTACTCCAACAGGACTGGCGTAGCATATCTGCTACGAGATCTCAAGAGCTCGCAATCAGAGCGAGGTTTTTAGTTGGGTTCTGAGGCTTTAGGTCGTACATCACTATTTTCAGAGCAGCCAAGTTTACATAACTCTAGTTAATCTCCCCACGTCTGTTACATTATCTTTGCAAAATGCCATCAAAATGCCAAAATGCTAAATTCATTCCCCTGCAAAGCGTGCTTCACAGCAGCATTACCATTATTGCGGCAAAGTGAAGTGGCGTTATAGGAAGAGGGGACATTTCTAACCGTCATGCATGGATATGAAGTAAAAAAAATAACGATACGTACAGAGCGATGCATTTCGCTCTGTTTCGTACTTTATGAGCTTCCTGGAAACAAAGGAGACATTTGCAGACACGCTGTATCATCTAGTTGGCATGTTAAAGCTGGCTTGTTTTGCTGCAGGATGCTTCAATTTTCACATCCCCTGTCCACTCCCGTCAAAGGTAGCGAACTAAGTAGTGAGGTCAGTCTGATTAACTTCTGTCTGTCTATTTTCCGCTGTGGGGTTGCGAACTGAACGTTATTCTGTTCACCGCTTTCGAGGTCTCGCTTTATGACATTACTTGACATTGTTCAGCGAAAAGCGTGGTTCGCGCAAGAGTTGCCTATACTGCACAAAAGTCAAATGACGCTTCGTAGGAGGTGGAGTAGACAACTTGAGCCAATGAAAGTCATTGCTGACTGAGGTGAATGCGCAGCAGTTAAACACAGACGTAAGTACCCTAGCTCGAGGAATGGCAGAATTGATAGCGCTAATGTCCCTATGCTTGCTACTCTGCACCTTATTACTTGATGATAAACCAGCAATCCCACAGCACCAACCTTTGCAAATCGTTCTGCTGTGCCATTCAACAACCTTCTTGAAGTCAAAGGTTCTTTGGAGAAGACACTTATAGGCCAGCTTTGTAGACTAGCGCAAGCGTTATCCCTCGCTTCTGTCACATCTGGCCTCTTTTCATCTCTCGTACATTCCCGTAAGAGGCAGTGAAATGTACAGTCAACAGCAAAAGTTTACGGGATGTGCGACTCTCGAAAAATCTACATTACCACTTAACCTGGAAACATAGCCTCGAATTAAACGTTTCAGTGGGTAGATTTTTCTTGCGATACACAGGCTGGAACATTTAATTCGAGCCTATATTGCTTGGCTGAGCGGTAATGCAGATCTTTCGAGAGTTCCGCATCCCGTATCCCGTAAACTTTTGCGGTCGACGGTACATCTATTTAATTAGCCACCAGTTCTCTAGCATCTTCTATAGGGTAGCCTGCCGAATGCTATTCTCTTCCATTTACCTGCCGTATTCTCTATTCAAAATGTCAAGTAAAAAAGAAAGCTTTTTTCCCTAAAAAGTGCGCTTCACTGCAATACTACAAATACTGCGGGAAAGTACAAGGCTAAAGACGAGGAAGGCTGCGCACTTCATACTGGTACAGATAGCCTCGTGAGGCTATTTAATATCTTTCTTGAAATCAACAGTCTCGAAAAGATAGCGCTTGTAGACAATCAACGTCTGATGCAGTGCACATTAACCCTCTTTCGTTGCCTTATCTATTGCTCCTAATATTTCCAGTCTACTCCCGTCAAAACAAGTGCAGTGCGTTTCCAACTCCATCGCGTTTGTCCATTAACCTCAGTACTGCAGCCAACAGAATGTTATTCTGATTATCGACGCCGACCAACTAAATGTGAAGCTCACGTTATCAGTAACGATGTCTCGCATGAAGAGTGTTTCACGTTTGAATTGACGCGCTCTACTGATCTGTCGTACTTCGATAAAGCAACAATACAACTTGCTCGTCACGACTCCGGTCGGTTCCTAAGACAATGCAACGGCACCTTTCTAGAATTGTACGACTGACGATAGGAACGATGTCAATTAATAATGTGGATGTCGTTCAATTGTGCTTACTCTAGTAGGTTTTGGGGCGATGTTCCCGACTAATCACACAGAATGCCTGCCGTCACATGGCCGCTCGAAGGCGTTCGATAACAATGAATCACTGCCGTGGCCTTAAAGTCGTCCTGCTCATCCTCGCTAGTGTCCGTATACAGTGCGAGTCGGCCGCACGTAACAGTGAGCGCCATACATGCGGAAACGACAAACCGCCGTTGCGGGATGTCCCAGACAGCCCATTCGGGCGACTTCGAATGCTTCCCCCGAGATAGCGCGCCCTCTCCGAACACTCGCTCCAAGTGTGGCGAGAAGACCGAAGAATGGCACCCGCACCGACCGAGTGGGGCGTGGAAAGAACAAGCGTGTGCAAACAAAGAAGCGCGAAGCGGCGGGGAGCTCTCTCGCTTGACTATTTTTCTGGAAGTGTCTCGTTTGCATAGCACTCTCAATATGCGGTACGCCGAGCTGGGTGGTTCCCGGTGCTCCATCGAAGGGCCCATGAAAAAAGGGTGTTTTTACTGCTCAACGCGCTTTCCACTGGACTCCGCATTTAAAAAAAAAAAAAGTGCACGAGCGTATCGGAACCGCGAGCACGCTTTCGCCATCGCCACCCATCCACCAGAGTGCACATTGTTCAGTGGATATGGCCGTTCTAATGCAGAGTACAAGAATGCCCGTTCGGTTCATGGCAGGGGTTGCTGTACGCATCCCAATGAGCGCTGAATGCGAAATTCAGTTGACACCTAAATTTCCGCGTACAGCGCATAGAAATGCGGACAGTCTAAATCGTTCGTAGTTCCATCAATAGGGGTCACTCACCTCCCTAGTGTCGTATGCGGCCTTAATAATTATTAGTTGTCCTGCCACTGACACACCGCAAACAAAGGTGAGTGCAATCTCGAAAACTCGCGCCAAGATTATGCGCAGGCCGACACCAGCGTATCATATATGGCAAAGAACAACGTATTCTAAGCTGCATCGCTCATCCCGGTAGAAGGACGATTCACTCGGCGCAACAAATCTAGCGATAACAGAGTCAGCAGCTGTAAAAAAAAAAAAGAGTGATAGAGTATCAGCCGCCATCAGAAGGGAAAGGATTGATGAAAGCACCCATCTTCGAGCCTTTCACGCTGGATTACCGCAAGCGATCTCAGGTGCTGTCAAAACCATTACAGCTCAACGCAAGTTTGCGGTGCTATCTCAAAGCAGCACCTGACTGTTTCAGCGGGAAATAAAATGGCGGCTTGTAGAACCTGCTTCGGATAAAAAGCAGGTTGTACAACTGCGTTCTTTGAGGCTGATGGTGAGTCCCAGATGCTATACTCACATATGTCATGTTTAATGACGTCCAGAACCCTACACTGCGTTCATCTTTCTCCCGTTTATTATATTTTAATGGCTTTCAATTTGCTTAGGTGTCTTCTCCTTGTGACATTTCAAAAGCACAAGAATAGCAAGTAAGCCTACGAGTACAACACAATGGAAAATATACTTAGTCATAATCATTCGAGGTATCCTACATTGTCAAAAAGAATGTTAGAAACAAGGGCGCAAAAACAGCAATAATTTATTGTAAGCTAATCTCTATGCGGTATATGCCGCATTGCTCAATAAACTGCACAGCACAAAGCCGTTATTCTTGCGGCTGTGTCCAACAAAGCAAATGACAGCGGCTCAGAGTACATACACACCGCAAATAGTCAAATGTACTCATAGGCAAACCTGACCTGTAGGAAAGAATAATCGGAACCACCACTGTTCGAACCCGCACGAAAATGCGAAAAATGGATTTAAAATATATCAGAAGGCCACACAGACTACATATGCCAACCGCGTGAACTAGTGCAAAACTGATACCTCTTAGAAAACGAGAGATACCGTAGCAAACGCAAAGCCGAAAGTACCCTCTTCTTTTAATGGCAATAGCCTTTTAGGCGTAACGCAGCTAATTTGCTCGTATCGACTTAAAAAGAAAATCTGGGCCCATCCAGGAGTATGTGCTGTCTTGAAAATGTGCGCCTCAACGAAGCCTTGCACAGCGTCTCAAAGCGCTAGCTGCAAGCCGTGTTAGATTAGTGGCTAAGGCATTGGCTTGCTAAGCTCCAGACGCATTTCTATGGGGTAGAAATACCCAAAACATCCGTATAATTACATTTAGGTGCAGTTTAGAGAACCGGAGGTGCTCAAAATTACCCTGGTGACCTGCACTACAGGGCGAGCTTCATAAATATACTATGGTTTTCGCACGTGACCCCCCCCCCCCCCCTCCTCCGCAGTTATTTTAAGGCGCTAGTTTTCATGCTGAAACAATGTAAGAAACTGTCACGTGACAAATTAGCCAGACGTTTCCAATAGTGATTTTGGTACGAGAGAAGTTCGCGTACACTAAAGGACTGGGGGTTGAAGTATCGGGCTGCTGCGCCAGAAGACACGTTCCTCCGCCACTGGTCACAGAAAGGACTCGGGTGTGTTGATCGATCGGGTGTGCTGATATTTCCTTAAGTCCCTAGATTTTTCGTTTCTTTAAGAAACGGAAAAAATATCTCGGGACTTTAATATTTCCGCCTCCATAGAAAATTATGACTGTGGTTCGGTTAAGGAAAGAACGCTAATTTCAGCAGCCCATGTCCGGAGCACGGATAAGCGTCCATGGGGGCAGGGAAAAGGGAATGAAAGAAATAGAAAGGAGAGAAAAGCCGCAGTCGAGGCCTCTGGAAATTTCGACCACCTGGGGTTCTTCAACGTGCTCTGACAACGCACAGTCCACAGGCATCTGCCATTTTCGCCTCCATCGAAAATGCGACCGCCGCGGCCGGGATCGAACCCGCGTTTTTTGGGTGGCATGCTCGACTGTCACGCAGAATGCTCGACTGCCACGCAGAGGGACGTGGGTTCGAATCCTCTTCGGTCCTGGTTATTTTTTTTTTCTAAAATTAGCGCGATAGTGGTTACGGTCACCAGCGGCGGCGGCGGCGGCGGCGGACAACTACGGCGCCAAAAACGGCCGTTGTTGGGATCTCATAACAGCTTACGCTGTAAAGGTTAAAATTCATAGCACGCAGTGCGAATGTACCACATAACGATGTATTTTCGGGAAATATAATCAGACGCTACGAGCATGAATACATTACAAAAACACCGCAAGTACGCAAGAGAAACTAAAATGAAGAAGTGGTCGCCCTGTCACTAGCGAAATGTCAGTGGCCTCGGTGCCGGGCTCCTGCCGTGGCGGCCTCGAAAACCGCCCTCGTCAACGGGAACTTGACGGTGCCGGTGTACGAGCACACTCCGTCGACGTCGTCCCACTCAGGATCCGCGACTCCCAGGCAATGCCTGCCGCCTCTCGTCCGGTTGGTGAGGGCGGCCAGCAGGGCTCCCAGCGTCTCGAGGCTGTGCGTCGCCGTCCAAAATATTCCAGACTGCGCCACGGTGGCGTACGGCACGGAACGGGTCGCAGTCCACGAGCGTCGGCACACGTCGTCGACGGAGACCCAACCGTTCGCAGCGCTACCTCCGGTCCAAGGGCCAACTGCTGACGCGCCCAGGGTTCCGTTTTTCGCGTCAGCCAGAATGAGCGCCGTTCCCGCCAGAGACACTAGGAAACAAACGTGCCACGACGTGGGAATCCTGCGTGAGAGGCCGTGCTTGCGAACTTTGCGTCCCAGTTCCACGAGCGCGTCGACGACGCCCTGATCGTAGAGGAGGAAAGTCTCGGAGAAAGCACGACCGTCCCGCTTTCCAGAGACCATTGGTGGAGGCCTGACGATCACGGCGCTGTCGTCGAGAGCTTCCAGAAGGCGCAGGAAATGCGGAACACCACCTCGCACTTCTGGTGCGCTGACCAGGAGAGCCATTTCCAAGCCCGCTTCGCTCAGCGCCCTCTTTATGTGGCTCAGAAACGCGCTCTGCCCTCCGGGATCTGCCTCGGCCTGTGGCTTCCAGGGAAATGCGACAGCGTCGTAGCCGTTTGCCCGAAGCAAATCGACGACGCTGGATGCGAGTCTCTCGTGCATCGTGGGGCCGGCGTCGATCATTCTTTGAATGAACTGCACGCCCTTGTACTCGATGAACAGCCACAGTTTCACGTAAGGGTTTCGCCGCTTTAACTGAGAGAAAGCCCTGAATTGCCAAGCGCTGGTTTGCTGAATGCCAGATTCGCCTAGCCACGCGCAGCAGTAAGCGGCGTCCGTGCACAGGTGGTAAGGAAATAGGTGCAGGTCGTACGTCACGTGGCGTCGCGATCGGCCGAGGCTGGCTTCGTTGAGAAGACAGAACGACCTGGCACCCGTCAGGTAAGCGTCTCGCTGGCAGAGCTCGTAGCGAGCGAAGTCGTCTTCGATGCTTCCCACCAGGGCAGGAAAAGTTGCCCTCAGCATAGCTGGACGCTGCTGCTGCTGTTGCGACGCTGCGCCCTCGCTGAGAGAGCCGTTCGCACTCTCTGCATCGGCAAGGAAAACCTGAGCGTCGACGCCGACGTCGAGGTAGGAGCGAAGCCAGAGCATGACTGTGACAAAAACCATGGCGACCAGCGAGGGCACCGAGGCTGACGAAGATGCCGGCGCTCTCCGCCAGCAACGAACGCTTTTCGGTAGACTGGGGTACAGTGCGATCATCCCTCGCGCCTGTTTTGTAGCAATCGACGTTCTCATCCAGCTGGCCCAGGAACACGTCTTCGTCTGAGATGCCGCTAGTCGCGCGATCCGGCGCACCGTGTGCGGGCATTAGCGGCGCCACAGTTCTCGGGAACTGCGCCGCACTTACACTGCGATACATGGCACTGTTCGCCATTAGGCTTCGTGGGAGTGACGGCGGGCGCAGCGCGTGCTTGCGCATGCATCCGGTAGTGACGTCAGCCGAACTGAAAGCGGTTTCTTTGACATCACTACACGCGCGCGCAGATGCTAAGCGCCATGGTTCCTCAATGGCTCTTCGTCAAATGAAAAAAAAAGTGAAAATTATGTAATTTCTTCGAAGTGTGAAATATTCACATCTTAGCATGACCGTGTTTAACATGAATAGGTTTTTCTAAAATAAAATGCGGTTGCCATAAACGTGGTTTATCCTCACTCTTAATATTATTATCATCGTCGTCATGATGAAAAATGATCGACTTCAACTGGTGTCGCATCGGGACACCTATATTTTCTGCGAAGCACAATCGTGCGCTTCGAACAAAACTTGAACGATTCAGAGTACTCGCACACTGCTATGGGACAGCTCGGCAGAGCTGTCTCTAATGTCACGCATTAGGAATGGGCATTCCTGGATTCGAGGACAGCTGAAACCATATCTAGAACAAAAGACCAACAATTCAGAGTATATAAATCATACTCATGCTATGGGAGAGCCCGGCAAAGTCGTCGTGAGACGAAAAAGTGCAGCGAGCATGGGACATAAATACCGATATATCAATGGAAACTTTATTTGACTCATAACAAGTGGAGCTTTATAGACAATTGATAAACAAAGTTCACAATTCTATTCCGCTGTTTGGTAAGTATTATAAAATTCTACCAAGGCGACTGGAGTCTTTCTTCAATACAGTCATACGAAGAGACGTTTGTTGGACACATAACAAGTACCCGTCTGCATATCACTAATACGCAGTGTTCAGATTTCGAATGTTTCTCTCATGCACGTACAATGCTACGTTACACCTAGAGCGTACACACAGTAGTAATAATGTAGATAATTCGAAGTAGAGTCGTAAGAAAAAGAACTTCTTTGAACCCGAAACATTGTGCAGGCAGCTATAGCTGCTCGTCCAGCAATTTAATATATCGCAAGATGAAAGAGAACCTTAACAAAACAAGGATAGTGTAGAGTTGGCCCGGAAAAGCGTGCTGTTATTCCACTACACCCAAACTGCGGAAAATAAAAATTAAAAAGACAGCAAAAGGGAGGTGTACGTGCGGCTCACCATGTTTCAGCATATTATGCTACATCTACTCTTCCAGCACGATTATGGCTAGCGTGTAGACCCATGGCCGCTCGTACAGCTCGGAGAAAACCAGGAAGTCGAAGAAAAATGTTTTAAACCTCCTTGGGAAAAAAATAAGCTTATTTCTACGGTAATGAGATTCACCACGAACATCTTTGAATGTGATCTCGTGATAGCGCTGTGGTGGTCATTCTAGTTGAGTCGTGCCTCTGCCTTGTAGGAGCTCTAGCGGCTCAAATAGTTCCTACAATTACAAACCGATGGTTGCAGAGCCGCTCTGACTACCATCTATCTAGTCGCGGTTGAGGTGAGCTAATTTTTCTGGTAATATAAAAAGCATTAAGCCTTCGGCGATTGAAAGCAAAGGGTGGATGGGCAAATTCGAGATATGAATCAAAACCGACGGCGTAACTCTTACATGTATTAGAGGCCGTGGAAACTTGCTCTCGCGTGAGCCCAAAACTGTGACCCTGGTTGTTGTGATTGCTTCGTTTATTCGGAGTTTGTCGGATGGACAAAACATAATCAGAAGTCATATCGTCGGTAACATGACATCTGATGAGGCTGCCAGAAGAAATCACACTATATAGCTCTCACCGAAAGAAATTACATCTCAATGTTCACAGTGTATGCAAAGATATGTCACCGACACTGCATAATCTCAAGCTCTAGGCACTTCACATTATGTTCGCCTGAAACGAAGGAAAGCTGATTTAAACGACCACAATCAAGTACATGATGACATAAAGAAAAGCGAGCTTCATCGGTAGCTTGATATGGAACTTCTCATCGCACTGCGGACATTGAGACAAATCGTCGAAACCGTACTGCTTCTTCGAAAACAGCACCTGACAGTGTGCAGAGGCGGAAGCACATCGGCTCCATTACCGCAAGCATAATTGCAACGCATTCATCGCTATACATTTGGGCAAGGACGGCAGCGCAAAGCAGAGCTTGCCGTCTGTCTCCTGGAGCCTCAGCTTGTTCATTTAATTTCTTGCCTCCCAATGACGCTTGTCTGGAATCACGACACTGGGAACACACCTTCGAACTGCCTTGAAACGTACCGACCATTTCAGACTACCTCCCCACACGCCCAGCCGGTGGAATACCGGGGTCGGACACGACCACGGCCAACCTTCTCGCCCGCGTAGGGTCATAGCAGAGTGGCCTTATCCCATCTTCGACACCGATGTCCGCGCGCCTTCTTGCAATGAACTCTCCGAGCTCCCCAGAGAGACGTCACATTCAAGCGGCGAGACGGTGGCCGTGAAGTGCGCTCATCTCCCGTTCAGTTCTCAATCTCTGACCGAATAGAGAGGACGCCCTGCTGCACTGGACTGAAACGAGGGGGCACGAGTCTTTTTGGACCACGACTTTGACGTTCAGCCCATACAATGAGAGCCCGTAAGAACGATCGACAGCGGGCTTTGGAAGCTGAATGCTAGAAATAAACAATCACACGGCGCAAGGAGTCGTAGAAAAATAACAAAAGTGAGCAAGAAGGAAATAGAGTCTCGTCCAAAAGGGCAGGAGGGATCACTTTGCTTCCAGGCGGGAGCGTCGTTACCGGGTCCCCCAATTTGTCGCCAAGACGCGATGGAACGAAAACCAATCAAGCTTAACTGCTCCGTTCGAGCGGTGGCGTAGTTCACTCGAGAACGGCAGAGTAAAACAAAGTAGAACATGAAAACACGCCCACTTTTTCACACCAAGAATAAAATGCATTAGAGAGCAGACTGCGAAGAAAAAAAAAAGCAGTTAAAGAGGCTGCTCTGCTCCAATATCATTTATTCTCTCCAGAATCAGTATAGTGCGATGCTCGTCAAGTCCGCCGAAAAGTGGGGCAAATTCGTTTATGCAAGTACGGAAGCGGCGGGTAACGCAGGCGCTACACTAGCGAGAGCGTGGAAGGGCTTGATACATATGCGTGCCCCATGAAAGCTTCGTAACAACGTTCAGACGATGTGTCCTTGAGAAAACGTCCCCGTTTTGAAAAGAGCAGCGAAGTCGCGCTCTTTTGTGCGGGGTAGACTGCGACCTTGGAAGTCCTTTGAGAAGCAAACGAAGAAACAAAGAACGAGTCGTTCTTTCTCTTTTCTGCTTGGGCGAGTAATACTATCTAGCGCTTCGCGACTCTAGCCTGGCTCCCAACAGAACTTTCATTCTCTTCATAACGAGAAAAAGAAAACGTTAGACCTATTAATACCGTCGAAGCGGGAGCACTAAAATAAAACTTCTCGAACTTTTCTTTAGTATGAAGGAGGAACAAGAAGAGCGCAGTAAAAAATGTTGCGAGGGTCAGCCACAGACTGAAAAAGGGAAGGAGGGAAGGGGGACTTGTCGTTTACGAACCGCTTCATGGTCGGCTGACTTTTCTCCGTATACAGCGGAGAGCTAGACCCCATTCCCGCGCAGCGACCGGGGCACAGACGGCAGCGCCCTGCTCGGTCGTTTCGCGAAACAATCTGTCAGCCGACGTTGCAGTTCGGTATTAATCAAGGTTTGCCAGACGAAAGAATGGGTTGGGCAGCCTTCCAGGCTAGGAAACGAAACCGGAGGCAAAGGCTGTAGGAAAAAAAAAAAAAAAGAGGAATCCCGCGCACGCACATCCAGGGAGGAGCGTGTTCTTGAAGGCCACGGCTCAAGGAGGACTCGCAGAGGTCACGTATATCGCTTCAGCGGAGCGGGATAAATAAAGGATCCGACGCTGAAACACAGGCGGCCCATCATTAACGTGCGGCCAACGGATCGGCAGTCTCCTGTCGACATAAGGAATAAAGCGACGACGTACCGTATTGCAGCAGTAATGTCTCCATTATTTATTTTCTGAATCGCACAATTTTCTCTCCTGGAGTGAACGCGCAATGCGTAAAAAAAAACAAAAGTGGGACTCGTCAAGGCGCGTCGTCAAGTTCCTCAGTGACCTCGATATAACAATAGGACGTAACTAGTAATGCTAGTTTTGGAGCACGATCATTAGGTCGTATAGGCAGGTGAAAGGCTTCCGACGGGCTATGCAGTGCGTAGTCTAGCTGGTGGACGGTAGATAGCTTTGTAATTGGGCACCCAAGCCTTGGATTTCTTGGATACGCGCGTTATCTTGGTAAAATATTGTTACCAGCGTTACAAACAATTTTATATGCTTTTTAGGTATGTGCAACAAACTGTAGTGGGGCACAGGGAATAGAATGTGGACGAGGAAGACATGGCGACGGTGAAATCTTGCGTTTGCTTAGGATCGTTGGTTACGTCGTGTGTTCCAGCATAAACACTCTGGTGAACGTAACAGTATATATGGACCGAAACGCTAGCGCCGGGAGTGAATTGCGTTCAACAAAGCATTCGTACTGGCGACAACAAAGGCGCTGGCATACGCAGAGCTCTGCGTACAAAGGTCTCGGCTATTGCACACCTCTTGTGTTGTGCATCCAGGCGCAGTGCTCAGTAGCGAAGTAGCCCTGGCCCGTCCAAAACTTCAAAGCTAGCTTTGCTGAGTGTCTCACGGAATGAAAAGTCAAGAAGCAAATGATGGAAATCTTTCCGAAAGAATAGAAAGATTCCCACTTCCACTGAAAGTAGGAATATCCTTCCTCCTTCCCAGTGCAATAACTTATTGCGTAGTATTTCCGATAGCCATTTAAATATGAATTAATGCCACCCTCGGATGATCGATGAATCTCGCACAGTTACACTATTTGTGTCAGGCGCAAACGTTTTTCGCGTTGCATGCTATTCCATTGTTCTTCGAGCAGTTCGAATGGAGGTCCTTGGTACGTGCAAAAAAAGAAAGAAAGAAAGAAAGAAAGAAAGAAAGAAAGAAAGAAAGAAAGAAAGAAAGAAAGAAAGAAAGAAAGAAAGAAAGAAAGAAAGAAAGAAAGAAAGAAAGAAAAAAGAAAGAACACGGCAGCGATATTATTTGTCGCAGCCGTCTGATACAACACTTTATGTTCTCGATATAACAACATCGTACACGAAACTGCAATGGTAAAATTAATCAAACAATATGTGCAATACGTCTCCAGGGCTCATTTTCCGCTACTTTCGCTTTCGCTTAACATCGTTAGATGTACCAACCTTTAGAGAGCGGCACTCCTATAAACTGCTATATGCATACATAGCACTCAGACGCTGTTATCTGTCAATCGCCAGGGAGCATGGAGCGCGCACAATAGGTCCACCCTGTTTTAAAGCAGCCCGTCGATTTGTTAAAGCAAACGATGTTTCTCCATAATGAAGTGCCGCCGTCGACGAGCCCTTACGCCCGGTACTCGTTCACTGGCGCACACACTAATAACAAGCACCGGCTTTAAGAAGAAACCCGCTATCGACGGCGAACGAAGGACACTCGGAAGGGGGATCACCGGGATACGTATAATTCTCGAAGCGGCTCGCTCCCGTGCAGCCCTCGGTATGCGCGCCGTACCCCATCACGTCGTCGATTCCACCGATCGTTAAAGAAGGGGGCGCACGATAGAGAAAGAGAAAAATTGTCGTGCCGACAAGATTGGGATGACGGCAGTGGCAGGCAGCTATACGGGGCTAAGGAAGGAGTGTGTATAAGCGATACAAACTTTCTCACGGCCACTATCGCTACCATCCGAGGCTCACTCCACAGTCGCATTAAATGGGAAGCGGGGATCATGAAAGGTTTCTTTTTTCTCCTCCAGCCTCGTTCGTCGAGCTGCACAACCGCCGGCCCCGTCGTGGTCGATGGTGATGAGAGAGCTCGTGCGCGCGGAGTAATCGCCATTGTAATCGTCCCCGCGACCGCCTCCATTCATCCATCGGCAGCGCAGCAAAAGAAATCGCCCTAGGACGTCGAACGAGCGAGCGCCTCTTTAACGAGTTTGAGGCCTCTCTTCTTATTTTCTTTTTTATTGGCTTGCTCAGAGCGCCGATGTCCTGCAGGTTAAGTGCGCGCCTTCGAGCGCACCGCCGGCCTTCCATATAGATCGGCGCGGACCTCTCAAGACAGCGAGAGAATCTTGAGATAGTGCCACGTCGATCATTTCATATAGGGCCATTTGCGTGTGCACGCGCGTACGTGTGTAGGAAGTGCTGCCCGTGTTAAGAGTATTACTGGTCTTGTTCGGGGAACGTCTTACGGACGTTTATCCGACGTCTTGAGCGAGAGGAATGTTCACGGAGAGGACGAGGCGGCGATGCACTGACCGCCGCACAAGCGCGTTCAGTCGTGTCTGTGTATTGCGCTGCCATCAATTAACGTTACGGTCAACCGCTCTTCTAGTGCGGGCTGGTTCAACTTTGCTGTTCCGGACCGTTCGTACATGCGCGCTCGATGATGTGCCCTCTTTTCGTAGGGCGAGTCCCTTGTACGCTTCAATGCCCTCGTACATGTTTCGTGGAACTTAACTCGAGCGAGAAGTACAGGAAGGCCGTAAATAGCTTTCGCGATCGAACAGGACTGTCATATATACGAGCAAACTAGAAAGGCTGTAGGATGGAGGTAGTCGATATAGTCGGGGCTGAGGTTAATATCACCAGGTAGTGCATTTATGGATTTAAAATGAAGGCTATACAAGATGTATCTCCACCTGCGCATTAATTCAAAATAAATTTCACCGACCTCCTGTCGCATGCTAAGACTACTTGACGGTGAGGTCGGTTCGCATTGTCGTTTCGCATCTCACGATGCATATGAGGCTTTCACCTTAATATCTATTTTGGCTGTTCTTTGATTGACATAGGCTGTAACGGTTAATGCTAAGTCACCTGTGGCGTATACACGTATACAGTTCGGCCGAGGAATTGCGGGTTTGCGTCACACCTTACTGTATTACCGTTAATCGTGGCGTGAATTAATAGCATGTAATTATGTTGTTAATGCAAACAAGTAAATATAAAGCCAACGAAGCATAAAAGGCGCAGCCAGCGCAACATAATAATGTTTCATGAGGATACACAAACCTTTCTAAACGGTATTATACTATAAAAAAGAACAAGTTAACACGCAGAAAATCAGCACCAGCAGAGAATTCAAAAACTCATCTCAAGACAGTGAACGAATGGGCTTCTCACTTCAGTGTTCCTGGGGCAAGAGAAGACTCTACTAAGGGACGTCAGTTTGAGAATGAAACACCAATAAGTACTTTACAAGAGGTTTCCACATCCCGTTGGGTACTGAAACCTCTAGTTCATGTACTTAACTTATTTGTGCATGGAATTGGGAAAGGGGGGGTGGGGGCGGAGGGGGGTTACATATTCCCTTGTCCTTCTAAAGGCGCCCTCTTTCACATGTAAAAAATTTTAACAAATGCGAGTTATCTGTCCCTTTACTAAAGCTGCTAGCCTCCCCCCTCCCTGTTATAATTTCAATTCCGATTACGTATATGAAACCGTCAGCTTGACTCTAGCTCGGACAAAACCATCGTTGTAGGGGCAACGGCGTAGCGAAGATCTGATAACGCACTTGTATATAACAACCACAAAAGATTATGTATAAATAAATATTTAATTTCATTCCATTCCATTTACATTTCATTACAACGCTGACAAATCATGTAACAGAAAAGAAAAAAAACATGGAACGGGAAGAAAGCTCACGTTGCATTACAACTACACCCGTTCGCCTCTGACCTTTGCAAACCGACTGACATTTCACACTGCGAATTCTGCGAATCACGTCGCTGCGTACAGATCGATCGTGACGTCGTTACGTTCCACACGTCCAGGGCACAAAGCGACTCGCCGCGAGGAAAATTTACCCGTCAGAGAGGCACTGTCGCTACCGCACAGTGGTAACACACCATAAAGAATAGGCGGGACAAGAAAAGCGTGAAAACGAAACAAAGAAATTGAAAGACAGCGAGCGCTAAGAGAAGTTGAAAAGGTGAATACGGGACTGCGCGACACGTATACGGCGTACAGGTCGTGCCGTTCCAAAAGCAGCTCGAAATAGACGTCCCAAGCGAGCACGGGAAGCGGTTCACCCTTTCCCTCCCGCCTTGTCCTCGCACGGGTGAGCAGCTGCGCGAAACAAAGGAACAATACCCAGCGGAACGCGCGAGCTCTGTACCGGAGGCGCCGGCAACGACAACGTTGAGAGCCCCACCTCCTCAAACCGCTCTTTCCCGTCCGTTTCCCACGGGTGTATATGCGCCTTTCGCTCCCAGATTCCCGATTACGAGGGCTCTAATTTAATTAGAGACGACTCTCCGGGTCGCGGCGGCTGAGGCACCCCTGCGTTCCCGGCCGCTCGGGTGTACACCGCGGAACCCGGCAGAAACGAGATTAAAACTGGCGCGGCGCAACAAGCGGACCACGAGCTCCCGGTCTGTCTGGCGCGTTTCGTGCATGCACTGCGCCGCCGTTGAAAGCTCGAACAATGAAAAAGTGTATTCAGGTCTAATGTGAAAAGAACAACGGTGTTACAAGTACCCCCGGCTCGCAGTGAGCTACCTAAGCGTTATACGCTGTCACGGGTTCAAGAGATGTTTCTCCCGCTTCTATACTGAAATACTGAAATGTCCTTTCTCGTTGACTCCATTAAAATTTGGGCGTAATTTTATTGCTATCTATCTATCTATCTATCTATCTATCTATCTATCTATCTATCTATCTATCTATCTATCTATCTATCTATCTATCTATCTATCTATCTATCTCGTTGATTGCTGGAGCGTGTCTCAAATAAGTATATGCAGATTATAAATACAAGCGGATGCATTTTATTCGTTGCTGTTTTAACAGCGATGCTGCTGAAGCCGGAAGAAGGCTCTCACGCTTGAGAATGAGATCACTATCATGAAATAATCATGAAACCATCATAACGTAAGTGCGCCTGCACATCTATGAAATGCCCAATGTGCGGCATTTGCATGTGCACTTCTTCGCTTGCGCTCATGCACTCAGCCAACTATTACATCAGACGTTATAGCTAAATAGCAGCGCCACAGCTCTGCCTAGCTTCGCCAGCCGCGGCGCCGAAGCCTGCCGCGCGGAGTCCAGCCACGGCTGCAGATGCCGAAGTGACGTCACCACGCCGATCCTCGTAATAAGAGCTCCATTCCACGCTACAGAACCGATAACAGCCATTTGTATCGGTGACCAACAGAATCCCTTCCATCTGCGTTTGCCGTATGCACGGAAATGACACTCACGGGAACCTAATTATACTCGGCTTAACGGGCAAGAAATTGGCAGCTCCCTTCAGAAATTAAAAAGTCGCCGACGTTAACATGGTTTAGCATAACATAGTATACTTAATTAGCACTTGAATGCTATAGGTATTGGAATTTCTGCTGCTCCAGATGCCAAATGGCATCATCAGACATCCGGGTTCGCCGTACCCCTCACGTCGTGAAAAGTGAAGCCAGTTACCTCCATATATGCAACTACTTGGTTGCGGAATTTTCTGTTCCAAGCGATGCACCAGAACGCGTAAATCATGCCACACCGACCCACATTATCGGGAACGTTAAGGCAGCCTACCTAAATGCAGTTGCCGGCGTCAATCACGTTAAGCACGGGAATTTTTCCTAACTAAATAACAGTAAAGAGCAAAGGAAGGGTAATATATAAAGAAAATTAAGTTTCATATACAACAAACGCGCAGAATATGTGGCGTGTACATATGTGGTATAGACATCAGGACCTGACCTCGGGCTGTCCCCCAGTGACCATCACTAGCACACGAGGCAACATGTTTGTTATTCGATCTATGAGAGTGTTCAGTCCATGGTAGAGTAGGCATCTGTTTTACGAATTTAGTTAAGTTTTCTTTCCCTACAAAACAACGACTGTCGTCGCGCATGTTTTGTTAAGTCCTTGCTTCTTTTCATTTGTCGTCTTGATTGTTTGTTCTTCACCCCGCCGCCCTATATAGTAACGTATAGTCACTGAAAGGGCATGTTTGCGTCTCGCGATGCAATGACTTCGTCGCATGATTTACACAACCTGTTGTGGCGGCGGTTCTATAGCAACGGCATCAATCGGGCAGCGCACGTTAAAAAAAAAAAAAAAGCAGAAAGGAATAAAGGGTGAGCTTCACCGTCGTTCTTAGGCCAGAACTCCAGAGCAGAACACTTTCTTGAGAAGTTCAGCACGCCAGAAACCGATCCCACGACGCCGCCGTCGTTTCGCAATTACGAACTCGGCAAAGAGTCAGCGTCGAAACAAAGTGGCGGTCGAAAAAAATGAAAAAAAAAAAAGCGGAACCACGACATTATGAAGGCTGCTCGTCGGTCGACCTTACCGAAAGAACCGTTTCGTCGCGCCCGTAGTATACTTATTGACCGTACGTTGCGATAAATAAATAAGTATCGGTCACCCTTATTTTATATCTTTAAGGGGTTATCAACGTGTGGACGGTTTCTTCCTCTCGTACGCTTTATTGTCTTTTATTCTGATAACGCTAGAGCCGCGAATTTCAAGTCGATGCTTTTGCACGGTTCGTGGGTAGGCACTTGCCTAGAACGTTCGACGCGCGTACTCCCGCTCCAACTGCGTTACTGGAATACAGGCAGAGAGGAAGATGAAACCTTAGTGAATTAAAGGAAGGGCTAAAAAGAAGTAAGTCGTACGAAAGTGACTCGTTGTCACCATCTCTGTACAGTTACAAGGTATCTCCTGTCACTTTGCAGGTGGCCTATATTTAGTTCCAGCAGCTGCCTCAGCTGACAGGAGCATGTTCTAGACAAGCACCTTGGCGCCCGTACAGTGGTGCCATAGAGAGTCAAATTTGTTGGAATGTATACGAATGTAAGAATAGCACAAAACGCGCGCTACGCCAAAATCTTAGACCCCCTTCCCTCCGTTTCGTACAAAAATGAGAGGAGGCACGTTTAGTGGTGTACACACCGCATTTAACGCCTGTTACTGGCCCGATATTCAGAAGTGAGCGCGAAGAAAATAATGTGGAAGGCCCACATAGAACAAGTACGTTATGTGTTGTTGTTCTGTGTCGATCCTTATCGATCATTATTAAAGCATTATTGATCATTATTAAAGTATGAGAGGCGCTTCTGAAGTGTTTATGAAGTATTTCAGTGGCTAGGGTGTATCGGGAGCGTGCTTCTGCGGTTATACACTTTAAAGATATATCTGCTTTGAAATAGCTGGTGGCATATCCTGAAAACACATTTAAGATGTAAGCTTTCTTCGAAAATTTCGAATTCGTAGCATTGCGTTTTGAGAAATTAGACCGCAATCTTTCTCGGTCCCATGTATTCATATGGACCATCAAGAAGAGAGAGAGAGAGATAAGAGAGAGATACCAGAGCTCAAGTCGGTCATGGCTACCGACAAGACCGCTACTGCATACTGCCTACGTCAGCGACTACTTTAAGTAGGCATGCACATAGGATACGCATAACGTTCTTTTTCTGCCGCCGATAAACTCTTCGGAAATTTCGCATCATTAGTGCGCCTCCACCGTCGGTGACTAAATGCATAAGCGGTTGCGCACACTATTCACTTCCAAACTCTTTCGGCCCGCCTCTCATTGTAAGCAACTCACCCGTAAACTGAAACAACACTTCTGAAATTACCCAACAATGCAGAATAATCTTTACGTGTGTACCAGGCAAACATAGACAGACAACGAACTTTATTGGGCTACTGTTGGAACTCCCTAACGGGAGGCCTTGGTCAGAGTTTAAACGCGAACTGGCTCTCTTAGTGCGTGCAAGCTAATTGAAGTGCTTAGCTGCCGTAACACCCGCCGCATTGCGCGAACCTTAAACACTCTTGGACTAACTTGGCCGCTGTTGCGCAAGACGCAAGTTGTGAAATCCGCAACGTTTAGTAATCCACTCTTTCTCGTCGATCGTCTTCCACTGCTTAACCCACGATTCGTGCGCGCGTGTATATACTTTTATGTCTGGCGAATTGTTCCCGCTAATGAGATTATTCTGTCATAATTGATATCATATCCACGGTTGTCTCTATTGTTCCTAGTTGACTGTACTCAACCTCGTTTCCTTTTGCCGGCGCTGTGTGCGCAGTTCATAGGCGACAACTTCGTCTGATCGCTTCTGACGTCAAAGCATTGATGCCTCTGGCACTTTTGATCAGCGTAGAGATGCGATCTGCATGATGAACAACCCTTAACTTGCCTGTAGTAACATCTGCTATACAGTGCCATTGAAATAGGTGCAACAGAAGCTTCCGAAGCTCTCACGCAGCGCCAGATATAGCCACTCCTTTGTGCTCAAGATCTTTCCTCGCGTACGCATGGCCCTTCCAAACTAAATTTTCGTGCAAGGTGGACGACAACATATGTTTCTTTTGAGCTCGACTGTATGTGCTTCGAAGTGTTTGCCTAGGGGAGAACACGTACGCAACTGGCATCACTCATGATGTCTACCTTCCCTACGCTTGCATTTAATTTCCTATTCGCATGCTGGGAACGGACATCGCAATCTTTCTGCCGCCGTGTCTACTTCGTGCAAAAGATGGCGTTATAATGAAATCCCGTCCACCCCATTCCAGCAACATGTATTTATCGACTTCATAAAGGTTGGTGCGTTACCGTTCCTGAATGCATGGTAAAAGCTAAGTCTTGTTGCCGGTCTTAATAAAGTGCCTGTCCATCAGCCAAGTTCATAACGCTGGATAAAAACCTGTGAATATGCAGGCAGAAACATATTCGTGAGTGAATAAACTGTACGTCTTCGAAGAAAGTATCGATACCGGTTAAATTACGAGCAGTGCACACACAACCATGCGCTGATGAGATCTCTCGCCTATGCTTACTGGATAAAATGTGGCTTCGGTGGTTGTGGCGATGGCGAAATGGTAGGAAATTTGTGAGCTCGGATCTACACGCTTTAAGAAATATCATTTTCTTTAGTTTTTCGCTACTGCGTCCCACAAAGCACTGATCAATAATGACAGAAACTACCTATCAACCGCTTTGCGTGTTCTTAGCTCATACCAAACGGTATATGTGGCATTTAAACCATTGCACTAGAACGCATTTACGCGGAAGTCTACTGATATCCTGAACAAGTCCACCGATATCGTGAACATGTTTCGTAGCACGGCTGTCTTTATCGTAAACACAACATCCTTGTCGTTAATGAGAAGCATAAAGGGTGCTTTAAACAGGCTATCTTTGTTTATTGTCAATTCAAGAGGCTCAAGCAGAAATAACAGAGATAAACAAACAACAACAAAAAAACCCACGCAAACAGCTCAGCCATTTTGCTTCATTATACAACGTAGCCCTACAGCATTACGACAGCCTTCAGTCATTCAACGAATACTTCTGATAAGTGACGTTAGCTGCCTTGTCAAACAGGAGCGAAAGTATAACATTATGGCAGTGCGACTGACCTATGACTGAAGTTCGTATGCTGATGTAATTAAGGGATCGATAGAACAGTCTCTACTTAGGTAAGTGCATGAATAAGGCAACAGCTCACTGACAAACAAACGTCAGCAACTATCGGAGATTCATTCGGCTCTCAACTCATTTACTTCGACAGAAGCATTATGTATGATCTGCGTGCATTGCGTTTTTGTCCGTTTTTCTTTCCTGTAAGGACAGACCAACACACCATGTGGTATCTGGCCAAGTGAAAGATGGATTTCCCCTGCGCATGCAGTGCGAACATGTGATCTAATCTGGCCACTAACAATCCTATGACAATAAATGCATGTGCAAGTTAACGCGTCGCGTCGTTCTTCCGACAACTTCGTTAGAAGCGACGCCATGCATGACTTAGACGTCACTTTGCACAAAATATTCCACCATTGGCGCATCCTTAAATCTGTCTGCTTTATGTTTACTGCCCATCATCATCATTTTCCTGCACAGGTTCGACGTTTCTCTAGGCTCTGTATGAAGCTTGAGGCGTCTTATATCATCGTAGTAATGGATTCTTTGAACCACTGACGCTATTTTCACGAGCATGTCACGACGCCTCATATTACAACACCCTGGCTCATTGATATATGCGTGTCGCAACGATTACATGGCCAGATGCGCAAGTGCATGCATTTTGTTCGAGACAGCGATGAGGGTCAAGAGCGAAGTGCCGGCGGGCGCCTTCGCTCCGCTCGAGGCATAGTTGAGACTCGGTGATCGCGCGTGCGGTCAATCAGACCCGGCCAAGCACTTGGGGAATTCGGGGGAGTTTGAACCCCGAACGAACGGGGTTAGAGGGCCGGGGAAAAAAGCCGGCACTCGGTGCCTTTTTCTCCCAGCAATGACCACTAACAGGCGCCCCTGGCGGGGTCACTATAGCTTCTCAACTTTCTTTCTCCCCCGAGGACGAGACACTTAAGCGGAGTGGTGCCCCGCAGCGAAAGCCGAGACCTCCCTGTTTCGCAGCCACCTTCTTAATTAGCGAAAAAGACTGCTTGCCTGCCGGCAAGGCGCCGTTTGCCGAGCTTCGAAGGCAACGCGAAAGGATTGAAACGCCCTCTCATTGCGAGTCAAGCGGGCGTCGAGGAGGATTGTTGGCTTCGGAGTGTGTGAACCTCGATGGAGAAGTTTTCGCTTTAGCCGACCACCACGAGTTGCTCGCTTGGCATTCCACGGTTGTCGGCCTCGACTAAAGAGAGACACCCTCTTCGCGAGTGTCCACTTTCAACGTGCGATACGGAAGCAGTACCGAAGCTCCCGGTTCGGTCTCTGTCGGCGGGAATTAAGAACTTCGCACGGAGAACAAGCCGAAATCTGGTGTCCCGGAATGTCGTTCGCATTCTGGCAAGAGGTTCGCTTGAGTCCTACCCTGCCACGAAAGTCACTATGCAAGCAAGAAACGAGAACCATGCTGTGTGCGCGCATGTCTGTGGGAAAAGAGCGGGGAGCGGCGGGATGTTACGGTTGTCGGTGAAACATTACCATCTACTGCATGCCCGTTTAAAGCACGTATGTAACTATATATCTTCCATTTTATTCATGTAGCGTTGCAGCACCTTTACTACGGCTCCAAACAGCAGGTGGTCGGCATCATGTGTATGTTTCGTGTCATTTTGTTGAGTGTTGAGCTCTCTTGAGTGCACGCAGAAATATTTATCGTATTTTACTTATCGTTTGTCAAGTATCATCACTGCTGCAATTTTGCCGACTTCTCTTCATTTTCTGTTCTACACCCAAATGAACCATTATAGTCCTATGCCTAAAGCCCACTGGAGCACACAAATGTTGTACATGACCGAAGAAGGAAATCACATCGACCAAATAAAAGTTGATGTTATACATTGTACATTAATGTTGTGCAAATGTTGTACATATTTACCACAGACTTGCTTCCGCTTCTGTGCCCGTCCCGGAGTACAGGCAAGATTAAATGACAGTTTTCTGACCTCGACAGTGATTCCGCTTAGGTTTACACCTTGTCCGCACTCACAAGGAAAAAAAAAAAAATAGGAGGAGAGGGGGAAGAGAGAGAGAGAGAGAGAAAGCGTTTTCTCTTTTCTTGTGCTGCTGCACCTCAACCACAGCAGCTTCCGTGAAGCCCTGGTTGGCGCAGTTGTTCACAACAGCACTAATGAGACAAACAAGGCCGCTTTCTCCGTCCCGATTCATCAGCGAAAATCTCTCGTATAAATATAACGGTGTCATAAGAAGCGAAAGAAGAAGTACGAAATGACAGAACTGAAAAAAAAGAAAAAAGAAACATGGCCAGACGTGTAAGGTTCATCACGCAACCGAAGCCTTTCATCAAGCTCGCGCCAGCGAATGATCATCGTCTCCAGCGGAGGGAAGAAAAAAAAAGGGGGGGAGGGGGGGGGGGACGAGGCCGTTTCATTGTCTATAACGAGGTAAACACGCAAACTTCCTCCCTCGTCGTCAGTTATGACGTCCGCTTATTGTCGGCATGCTCGCCGAGCTCGGGTTCTGCACAAGGGCTTGCAGACAGGCGCGAGCGCGCGAGCGGAATCATCCTCGCCGGACTGGGCAACAAGGAACACAAACAGTCGGGCTCCACCGGAGCTTCAGCTGTCATTTCTCCTTATTTTTCCGTTCTTTACGTTCCTCGTCTTACTCTTCTTTGAGTTCTGTCCTAGAACCGGAGTATGAAAAAAAAAAAAATGAAATAAAGAGGAGCGAACTGATCGGAAAGAAGACGGCCGAGGATGCTAACAGGAAGCAGCAGCCGGCGCGGGATGGAAGCAGGTGCGGCGGCGGCGAGCGGAATCACGCCGTGCACAGGCCCAGCTCCGAAAGGGAACGGCCGTCCAATTAGCAAAAGCCGCTCTTGTTTGCCGACCGGCTCATTGGGTCCCGGTGCGACCCCCGAGCCACCACGCATGGCGGCGTCGGAGGAGGCACGCCGTGGCGCTTTCCCCGAGTGCGCGTCCTCTTTGCAAGGGTTGTGAAGTGGCGCTCGTTCCCCGCCGTATAGGGAAAGAAAATCCCCTCGCGGCCATTCCCTTGTTTCCTGGACGCTGTTGTTGCTTTTAAATGTTGCGCGCAGTACGCCGAAGCCGTGGCCTGCTCGACATCGCCGAGTGAGCGAGATTTCAAAGTGAAACCCATACGGAACCTCTCGTCTTGCATTCAGTTTATTTGTTGAAGGGACACCAAAGTGAAATAGACGATTTCAAAAGTTCAGATTCATAAATTATTTGTCGAAAACTTATTCTCGTTAATACAGCGATTCATTTATAAGAGAAAACGGCGAAGGTCAAAGCTTCGTTTTTAAATTACGCGCCAGAACCTCTGCACATGACCGCCAGTGCGACATCACGGACATAAAGTGCTTCTTTCATATTTCGGCCGCATTGTCTCAGTAATATTTCCTCAAACTTCATACGCGAAACTTCGTTTTGTTCCTATAGAATGATGTATTTCATTTTTATTGAGAACTCCGTAGGCCCTGGTGCACGCACTATGACGCCATGACGAGTTGGTGTGAGAACTTTAGTGTGACGTCACCGGGTGTATTTTCTCTTTGTCCGTCTTGCCACTTACCAAGCGCCTTCTCGAGGCAAGTGTGGTGCTCTTTGGTGTTGAGAAAGGCCAATTTATTATTACGAGCGAAATAGTCGTTCTCCTAAGCGTCCCTCTAAAACCTACGGAAATGTTCGACGACGTCCATGTGAAGCTACCAAGCACTTTGTCCGAGCTCTCAAGATAAGTTTTTGTTATCGCTGTGAACTGCCTTTTTCCTTCGTTCTCGTGATTGGTGCACGTTCGGATAATAGGCGGAGCGTCACACATGTAGATTAATCAAGATACCGTTTGACAATGTCACAAATCAAAAGTACGGAATAAAAAACGGTCTTGCGTTATACACGGCTCAAATTAGTTATCTCGGATATCACTTCACTTGATCCGGCGCCTGCTTCCTTGCCAAACAAATTATTTATTGACGAGAGAAACGTCAATTTAAAAATCAACATAATGAACTCTTAGTTTAGTATTACTTTCAACAGATGTTTTCCCTAGAGTAGTTGCCATGTTTAAAGCTCGTTTCTGCCGTCCCGGCATATATGTGTGGCTGTTAGCACTATTTTTTTTCTATTAAATTGAAAACAAGAAAAGCTCTGCCTTTACAGCCAGTGCTAGTGCACCACCTTGATAGCCGATACAAAATGTTAACAGGCTGACAAAAACAAACAAGGACGCACTCAACTTCATGTTAGACACCTGTTTATTGCTTTGTCTCGTTTTAGTAACTCATTAATTAATAAGAAGCGTTTTAATCCTTCGTGTACTATTTCGCTAGTTCAGAAGTGTCTTTTCTACTGCAGCAAAGAAGCAGTCAACGACTCCACAAAGCGCCATCATCCTCTTATAGACAATAATTCAATAAAAAGGTGACCTTGAAGGTGCAGGAAATAAATACGAGGACCAACTACGCTGTAACTGATCGTTCTTCTTTAACAAAAACAACCTCGTACACTGTTTGTGTGTGCGGTGAACAACATAGCAATATTTCAGTTAAATGTCGAACAACAAACAAGAGACCACTACAAATATGGGCTCTCCAACGTTTTCCGCAGCGTGTCAGTAAGGCGCGAAGAAACGGTCCATTAACTACGCGTCTGATGCACATAACTGACCGAAACACCACCTCCTGCGGAAGAAAAAAAAACGAACAAAAGCATGGGGAGTCGCTGCCAAATAAGGAAGACGGTCAGTCGGATTTCTCTCGTCTGGACGTCGGCTCAGCCGGAAGCCCAAACTTCCCCTTTGTTATTCCCTTCGCGCCCTTCATTACGCGCGCGGACGTAGCGTACTGGCCTCGGGGACATAACGTGGCGCCACATCCGGGAGAAGTTGCCGCTGCGATGAAAGTAGGGCACTGCTACAGACAGCTGTATGTATGTATAGGTATAACAGCATGCACGGGCCGTGCGCTCCAATTTACCACGCGCGGATGTAGCATCGGATACATTTGAAACGTAAAGAGAATGGAAAAATCGAGATGCCACCAACACGCGCGTCCAGTCTGACACCTACACGGGAGGAAGAGCATTAAATTGGTAAAAGTAAGGAGAGTAAAGCACGCACGCACGCACGCACGCACGCACGCACGCACGCACGCACACACACACACACACACACACACACACACACACACACACACACACACACACACACACACACACACACACACACACACACACACACACACACACACACACTTTGGCAGCAATTAAGGTCGCTCATTCTTGAACGGCTTTAAAACCGAGTACGCGAAAATGCTCGCATACAACATTTCTAACTGGTAGAGACTGAACCGTCACATATACGCGTACGATGCGGTGAAGCAACCATTTGTCCTAATAGAGTGGCTAGGGATCGTCAGAAAACAACAGGCGGCCAATAGCTATGTGAACAAGTAGTTTTTGAAAACACGCTTCAGTTCTTGATCCTGGATCCTACGTTTTGGCAGCAACTGAAGTCGCTCACTGGCCCATAGAAGTGAACAATAAAGCACTGATCCAAATTTTTGCGCCTGTAAAGGATGCACAGCCACATATACAGTCATATTGCAGTGAAGTCACCAAATGTCTAAGTGACCAGGGAGCGCCATTTTTTTTCCTTTTAATTATACATTAGAAAAATATCTATTCCTTTAAAAGGATTCTGTAAACGCGGTATATATCTCGGTATTGGATAAGGCTCGAAGTTTTGGCAACAGTTAGGGACGTTAACTTTCTAGTTGCACGGACCAGGATGTGCAAGAAAGCCCGCATATGCAAGTGCAGTCAGCAGTTGTACTAATAGACCGACTTCGCATCACAATATAAATACAGGAGAAGCAATTTTTTTTTTTAATCCGGCAGATACCACACGTTGTGGGAATCGCAGTGGCATGCTAAGCAGCCAGCTAGAAAATTGCTTATGCCGAGTTGTTTGGCATGAAGATAAGTGTTCGTTGCAAGTACAATCATCTCTGTGCAAACTGTGTAGTGTGCACAACATGGCCTTACCAGGTACGTGGACAGCCATGTTTTTTACTGTGAGATGCGCTGATGCGTATATTGCAGTGGGGAAGCACGAACTTCCGCAGTGTAGTGGGACGCGGCCTGAGGAAGAGGCACAAGCCCTGATCTCGAGCTGACGACGCTGTCCAGAACTACGGCTGCTGCCATCGTCGCACCGCCTGTCCATACGCTATCTAAAACCAATAAACCCCCTTCCAAAGTGGTGGAAGTGCTGGGTAATCAAACCTAGAACTACGAAGTCGGACGCTACCCGCTATCCCGACAATATCATATGCGTCGTTTGTTGTAGTATTCTCACAGTACACTGAGTAGTAGTAGTACATATGTAGTGTTTTTCACATTGATACAAGAGCGGTTAACACAAACCACAACAGCAACTGACATTTGATAGCCACCCCCACCACCACAACTGCTGATGGAATAAGTTAATTTACACTATGTACAGCATGGGAAGGAAGGGCAGCCGTTTACGAGTGGTAGAGTGCTTGCTTGGCATATCTCGAGCCCGAGTTCAATGCCTACCTTCAGTCATTCCAGTACATTAATGTGAACTGTTTGCCTATTATGTTTACATGAAAGCTGCAACGAACGGTATATCGTTTTTTTTTTTAACCAAAGCAAAGTGTGTTCTCATAAAATTTTCAGCGTCTATTTTTGCTGGGGTCCTTGATTGACATAGGCTGTAACATTCAATCACCCGTGGCACATAACCAGGAAGAGTGAGGCGGATATGGGCCACATGCGATCGCGCCGTCGGGACGAGCACGGCAAGTACATCAAGTTATTGATTTCAAGAGGTGTTACTCATGTTCGTTGTACGATCATGCCTACCATGCTAATTTTGGTGTATATCAAGTGGACGAGATGGCCAGGAGAGCACCGAGACATAGGGTCAAAGTTGCTGAACTTCGCCAAAAAATGCTTCGCGTTTAAAAGTTCTTGTAAACGCCTTCTAGTTCCCAATCCCGTACAATACCGTTTTATCAGAAATTAATCGAGTTGCTTTGACAAGAATGTGCAAGAAAGGCCGCATCCGAAATTTTGCACTCGTGATGGCAGCACAACATATATATGCATGCTCTGTTGAACTCAATGGCTGTCCTAATGGAGTGGCAGGGGACCTCAGAAAACAAGATACATAAGCAGCACGAGAACATCGCTACTCTCAGTATACTTATCATTTACTGCTTCCCAAGAACTGAATGCGTCTGATGAAATGAAAAACTTTCGTTTCAGATTATTCACTTCCCTTTCACCTTAGAAATACTACTATTCAGTCGCAAACAACAGATAACACCCTCTATGATTTCCCTTACTTCATTATATGTTTGATTATTGTGGTTGCGTATAATAGGTTAGAATGAAAGTTTCTCGACTGAGTAACCATTGTGGATGAACATGTGGCAATTACGTGCTATAGTGGCTTGAGTACCGCACAAGCTATGAAAGTAATAGTTATTAGCCGACATCTGCTACCTATTAAAGCAGAGATGTGTGCTCCAAATACCACAAACGCTTCCTGCCGTGCCCTATATTAATTATCTGCCTTAGTCGATAGAATATAGCTACTTCTTTTTCTGTATTAAAGAATGCAACAAACTCAATTTAGGTCAGTAAAGTGGTTGCCCAATTAAAGTGTTTCTACATTTTACATGCGTATGAGCAGCAAAGTCAGAGTTAGGCCCAAGATAAAGGGCTTTGCCACACACGGCAAGACTTAAACACACAAACAATATTTTTCCTATTGGTCGTTTTATTTTACGTTACATAGACAACAAGTGCACAAAAATGACACACCTGGAAAGACAATGGCGCCGTACGACCAGCATTGCATCGACAGCTTACTCACCACAAGCAACAATTAAAGCAATGCCCATGATGCAAGTAACGTCCACTGCGTATAGGCCATGCAATCGTACAACAGTAATCGACTACAGTGTTTATCAAGACAACAAACAGGAGCTATATGCTAGTGCACAAAGACACGATCACAGAGTAACAGACAGTGACACACTTTCGACTCGACTCGTACAGGCCAAGCCAGGATTGGAATATACCAACAATATAAATCCTAGATATCCCCTGACAAAATTGCATCTTGATATGTTTTGGTTATACAACAGCAGATATTAAATGCATGGATTTACCTCAGGTAACCAAAAGGTCGGCATATCAAATGGCCTAAGAATTATGCACAGAGTCTATGTGGCTGGCTATTCATATAACTATTTCTTCAATGTTACACACATGAGCTCTTTATCTAAGTAAGATTAAGTTCTCGCACAAATAGTGAAAAAAAGTGCTGTCCACTTGATACGCACACCATTTTTCTGCAGGATAACTATGGCAAAGTTAATTTTATGTGCGAAGATTTGGGACGGATAAAGAAGGTATAAGAGAAACTATGTGCAGTTGTCAATTGTATGTGAGATCACGATCATTTATGCAATTTTGGATCACTGTATGACCTGTTTTCAGCTCCACAAAAGGTGGGCACAGGCTAGGCTGTGCCTGAAAAAAAATTCTACTTTAGCAAAATATTTAAAAAAGACAGAAAACTGCATGCCTGTTATCAATGGCAGCAGCTGTTAAACCTCAGTTTAGAGGGACTGTTTCCCAATGAATGTGCAAGTAAGATCTGCAGCCATCCCACTTTAGCTTCAGTAAAAAGAACTAGGCTGCAATACGAGCATGATGCAAGTAAAGTGAAATAATTTGAGCAACAGTGGCCAGCAATACTTTCCTTTTCAAAATGCATTTGATTTTACACACCCAGTAGCATAAAAGTGTGAAAATAATTCACAGTCTCATTGGCTTCTCGGCAGATGTCTAACTACTGCGACTGTTGTAAGGACTGCATCCCAGCCGCACATGATATGAACTTTCGGGAACAAGTGGGAGAAGAAAGCTGTGCCCATTCTTGCATTGGTTTCAATACATGTCTACATTCACAAAGTGGCATTCACTCCCACATTTGAAAAAACACAGAACGAGTGCGTTTTCAATCGTTATGTATGCTAACACGCTACTACGTCTTTTCAGTCTAAACCAGCTTTGGCCCCTAAACAGCACATCCAAGGCTTATAAAAGCTTATTTCATACATACACTAATCAACACATTGATACGTTTTCACTTCTTTCAACTTTGCATTTACATTTCCACAAAACAAGAAAGGAGAACAAGGAAACCACACCTTGGCACACCAGGATAGAGGGAGAAAATCTCTAGGCCCAAAAATGTCAACAAATGAAGAGGTACTACAAGATGTTACCAAAGTTAATATTACCTGCTGCTGAAGTGCGCACAGTAAGCTACTATGCAGATAGGACATGCATGCCCAAGAAGGCAACCCAAGCAGTAGATTTCGTATTGCTAAAAACAAATTCAAAAGTTTTCTAGTGAATTCCTTACGACAAAAGTGTACTCTGCTGGGCATGTGCAAGTAAGCCAAAACAAAAGATAACACCTAATCAATGTCCAGAGAGCGATTATATTGCAATGCTTCAGTTTTCGATGATAACTGCAAGGTAGATCCCATACGCAAGAAGCTGTCCAAATGATCATTTTGCTGAAAACAGCTATGTCATTTAACAGACTGCAATGCAAACCAAGTATCCACTCTAATATCTGGTGCAAAATCCACACTGCAAGGACTAGCCCATACTACACTGAGCTGTATTGAACATACTTAAGCCATACATGCACAGTGTACGTACTGCCCTTGCACCCAATTCAGATGAGATTTAAGACATTTTCAAATATAGCATCAAAATAGAAAGACCTTACCAAGGAAGGCTGCAAAACAGGGGTGGATGAAGGAACATGCAGATATGCGGATCACAAGATTGGCTGGAAAGCACACACTGGGAGATCAACCAAGGATCGGGTATTTCAAGAAAAAATTAATTAAAACATTACTTTTGACTATCATAACAATATCTAAACATAGGAGAATATGAGGACAAGGACAGGAAGAATAAATAACACAATTTTTAACATACATTTTGCAATAGAAGGCTTGTTTCCACATTTTGCCAAAGCCCCATATGCCTTAGGTGTTATATTCTAGTGCTATACCTAATGGCATTTTTTTTTTTCTGGATATTATAGGATAAGAAAGGAAGCAAATTGTCCCTCAAATTTCATTTTTGGAAAACTGTATGCCCAATATTCAAATACAGCAAAAAGAAATGTGAGCAGTTATTTACACATACAAATTAAGGTGACAGAAGCTCAGATAGCACCCTCTTACCCTGCTTCACCATTTATTACCATGTATACACAATATGTGATGGAAGATACACAAAGACTGTTCATAAGAGCTAGGCTAATTGGCACTAAAGAGATAAGACTGGCCTACCTTGCAAACAATAATCTGAAAAAGTCCACTATGAAGTCTGAGAGTGATTGTAAGTAAAGGTTGTGCGTTCAACAGAGCAGGACATGCAGTTTTGGGATAATGAAAGTAAGCAAGAAGCAAAATGAAAAAAACACAGCACTCTGTCTTCGTTTTCTTCTCGGTTATTTGTTATTTGTGTTCTTCGAAGACATTTAGTGCCAAAATAGCATAGCAACAAGTCCGAACTACCATAATAGTAAACAAGAGTCATGTTTTCTGTTGGCAACTTTCAATAATACCTTCAACTTCACTTTGCGTGCCATCCAGGGCAATGCTTTTCTATGTTGAAGGGCATTCTTTAGTGTAGCAGCATTGTTACAGACAATCCTATCAGCATTCTTGATGACCCAAAAGCAGAATAACAGAGTAACACCGCACATAAGATTATCCTGATGGTATAGCTTGTTCATGATTACGAAAGAGAACTGCTGCATGAATGCAAAGAAAGAGGGCACAATAAGATGCATAAAGATGGTGTAAGGACATTTGGGCACTATTTAAGTCTATAAAACAAGAGAATGCTTCTTGCTGGAAAGCACAGTCAACATCCAACCCTACTTGGAAAGGGAACGAGAGGAAGAAAGGCTCCAGAAGTCTGTGGATCGAATAACCAGAAAGAGATCAGGAAAAAAGGGTGCAAGTCTCACAACCTTATTGCAGGGCAAGCCTCACTGGCGATAAATGCAAGTAATCCTGTAAATCGTAGTGGGTTAATGCAAAAAATATAGCATTCTCCATGAAAAATGTGGGCCGCTCACAATACCAAAAGCAAACTTGTTGAGTCAATGCATGAAAGTAGAACATTCGGCACATTCCACTGTTTTCATAGGCCAAGGACCAAGCAATGCTCCAATGTCAAGAGCCAACATCAAGCATTTCCCTGTGTCTTTAAGAGTGGTGGCAGTTGTCTCCAAGTTGGTGACTCAAGCATATGTGCTTTCAATCTAGGCTTGAACTGCTTCTATGTATCTCTTTATGTGCGGCAGGTTTCTTTGCATTCACAGAGTTTTCTTAGTGTAGTGTGTTTAGATGGTGCTTCTAGTAGCTTCTCAATGCACCAGCTTTGACAGCTTAGTTAACATGCTATGGAAAGTGATCGACACCAAATACAACAGCCACTTAATCCCGGGCCAGGTATGTACACCAGGTAGATGTAAATAGCAAGGAATGTGCATTTTGAAGAGGCTTTAGCAGGACTGTATTACACATATTTCACTTCTGGCTCCAGAAGATAAGCACTGAGTGGTGTTGTGTCACATATCTTCTGTCAACATGTCATGAACCTTCATAAGCTACACATATTTAGGAGGCACGTCAGTTTTCTGAAACTGACTTTACAATCAGCAGTTCAATCCTCTGAAAAAGCGCCAAATTTACATTTGTGAACTGTCTAAGAATAACACCTGCAATCACCTTTGACACCTGTTATAACTGTACACCATGCAAACTTATATGTAGGCCATGTGCTTACTGTATAAGCAAAAAAATTTCGAACAAAATATCATGGAGACGTTAAACGGACACTAAAAAGGAAAACGATTTTTCACGTATTGCAGGACTACCCTTTCACAATATCAACAGCATCACTCTTGCCACGAGAGAATGTTTAGTTACCGAGAAAATGCACAAAAAAGAAATTATGAAAAGAAAGTTAGCGAGAAATGCACAAAAAGAAACTTTCTGTGACATCACAGATTTTGAAGCAGCCTGGTGTGGCACGTAAAATTATTTTACGCTAAAGATGAATCAAGTTCTGTTGTAGGTGGCCCGGAGACTCAAAGCAGCAAGTTTAATCAAATTTCATTGATCCTATGCGGCCAAAACACGAAGGAAATACTTTGAAATCCATGACGTCATGCTTACCGCTCAGGCACCTAGGTTTGCGTGCGAAATTCAATAATGAAACTTTAAACTTCGTTTTCTCTTCTAATACTGAACTTATGGTGGCGAAATCAATGACAATAGAATTCCAAAATATTAATCTACCTGCTTATACTAATTTACTGTTCTTCTTTAGTGTCCCTTTAATGCCTCCGAAAACATGAAAGCTAAGCAATGACTTGTGCTCTTATGAGAAAGTCAAAGAAAAAATATGGACAGAAATAACATAATAATATGGTGAGGTGAAAAGATTTCTGATCCTTAAAACAGAGTTTCTGTGCAAAACAGCCTAGCCTAATTCTAGCAGAGAGCCGAAAAATTCAAGATTAACTGAGTAATAAGAAACACTACAGAAAGAGCAGAAGTTCACTAAAAATCTTTGGGCACTCTACAACTAAATGGAAGACAAAAACAGAAAAAAACCACTCATGCTGAAGCTGACAATCACAGATTTTTAGTAAACACAAATCCAACTATATTTACAAATTCGTCTTAGTGAGACGTCTCATGTCAAGTCCATAACAACGTCAAAATTTTTATCCACAATGGTGTCATTACAACAGTGGATACACTTTCGTGTCATAGCAGTACAACACATTATAGAAATATCTATAAAACACTCTCTGTGTATAGCAGCGGCAATAACACACAAGCAACATTCACTACAAGACTAGGCTCCACATACAGGATAAGATGCATATTTAACCACTGTGACACATGACAGCAAGAGGGCACAGATATTAGGCTTTATGAGAAAGACACATAGCAATGACATAGAAGCATACATATATCACGAAGATCTGCAACATTTTGCAGTATGTTAATACAACATTTTCATGGCAGTCCTCGTGCATTAACAACAATACCACATTGAAAATCACAAGACCATAAATCAAATTTCTTTTTCATCAAGCGTGCAACAAACAATATGATTCCTAAATTCAAGGAATGCATTGGGCGAGGCGGTAAATACAAAATTTCAGCTCAACAAAGCGTGAAACACGTACCACAATACGCCATCATTGCGACTGCACAGCTCTTTACAGAATGCAATGCATAAGAAGCATGCATTTTCCATTGTAACATAGTAACACACACAAACACATTTCAGTTGGAGAAAGAAAGTATGTTTACTAAGGTTACAGGCATTATCCTGATCAGCAAAGGTGATATATAAAATTGAAGGATACAGGAATGTAAAATTTGGGCTAACACAATCAGCAAGCAAATTTCATATGCAATTGTTAGTTAATACGATTCAACTGCTCTCCAGAACACCCTTTAGAAAGGAAGCACTCTCCTTCCTTTATGTACACACATTTAAAAATTAAAGATACTGAATTAATTAAATCTTCAGGATTGAAAAAGAAAATATGATTTAAAATATCAGTTGAATACAGTATAGAGCATCAGCATAAGACTAGACTGTAGAAACACCCATGCAAGTTAAACTTAACGAAGCAAGCCATAATTAACCTCACATACACAAAAAAAGAGAGAGAGAGAAAGAAAAAAAGAAAACAACATGGGGAAAGAGATTCTCACTGTATTTATCAAACCATTCCAGTGGCCATTTGAACAGTAAGCAGCCCATGTTCTAACACCACAAAATTAATGTGGCAGGCCGCAAAGTCCTAATGACCAGCCAACAGCTATAGCTAAACATGCAAGCATTGCAAACAATTTGGAAGAACTGCAATCCAGGAAAGAAGATATTACTCATACAAAATAAATAAAAACAAAAATGAAGGTTATTAGCTAAACCATGATACAACAAAGATAAATATAACAAAGTATTGGATATAATGAAGTAAACAAAGTTGCCCCAGTATAATAAAAGAGCAATAAATATATTGTCACGACCACATGACATATATTTAAATATACTTAAATATATTTAAACAATATATTTAAAAAACATGTCAGATGCAACAGAGCTAGTTTTATGTCACATGTAACTTCATTCTAATGAATGTGTCTCGATACATGGCCGCAAATTTGCACTACGAGGGCCTAAAATGGGTTAAATACCAGTGCTTCAAACTGATAAGATATATTTTCCTTCTCATATATCAACAAAAGCTATGTTATGGCCAAGAAAATAAACACCAAAGCCCATTTATCACACAGTATACACCATTGTGATTCATCTCCATAAAAACTTCTTGTAGTTGACGTAAACAAATGTGCAATAGACAAAGACGCGTCCTACTGACAAGCGATTCTGACACCTGCTACCCTAAAAGCACTCAAGACAGAACTCCTGCGAATATTGTGCTCACAGACTGCTCGACGTGAGCAAAGAATGAAGAACGTGACATTCAAAAGGTGATCATTGTGCAACTAAGAAGAAGAGAATACCAATGTCAGTTGAAGAAAAACAAGGCTGCAAGCAATCTTTGTCACTTGTTTTCTAAATACCAAAATAAGTAGAGCTGCTAATTGGCCATTCCACCAGCATTCCTTTTCAGTGAACAGGAAGCAAAATACAGATGGGAAGAGAACCAATCGCAGGGACAAAGAATTTTCAAACCATTACGGCAAATGTTCCCTTAGGCATAATTTTTTGTAGAGATCAGTGAAATTCAACTCGGCTCAATGGACAGGAAAAGAATAAACTCTTGGTACAACTACACGTGCCTTGAGACACACTGCGGCGGTCTAAACATGTTGATGACGAATTCCACAGTATGACCACCCATTTATTAGCCTTCTTATGTGAGATGTCATGTTGAATCTCTTTCTAATCAACATGTTCCTCTCACTTCAAATGCCTCACACATTTTATAAACAGTAAAGAAAGATATCTTTGGTAGAAGAGGCCACTCAGGCCCGCTCTCACCTACATCCACGCACAGTTATGCGTAAATTTAAATGAGTAGGCCGCTTAGGATAGCACATGAAAAGAAATAAATGAAACAAGATAATCTTTAGAACATGCAGCCCTTACTCCAGCCTAGACTGCAGTATATGAAAAAAGTAAGAGCAAAAGGAGGAACCAAGGATTACCAGTGCCATTTTTCATGATACATAAGTAAGTTCTTCAGCTGACAGCCTTGTTGTTGATTCATGCCTGAGACACATAGTAATCAGGGTCTTTAGTAACAACAAATAACTTGCAGCCCAATACCACATTTATGTCCACACACAAAAATAGTTTCATCAAAGCCCTAAAACGCAACAAATAAGTGAGAACAGGTGGTACGAATGCTCCGAGGTGACATTGAAACCACAGAATGAAGGCTACATCACTGGAAAAAAAAGGTACAATGTACACTGAACAATAATGAAACCAACCAAACAAGGTAGCCTCAGAAACACAAAAGATCCTTTTTTTTCAGGCAATCGTACACATAAGCCCAACATGCTTATGCTTAACGTAATTGTCAGTAAATGGACCTTAATGTACAGTTGTGAGCACAAGCTTGGATACCACCACACCAGCAAAAAGTTGAAATTCCGAGTAGCACAGCACAGCATTAAGTTGGTCGAACAGGCACAGTTAGGCTGAACCACTTGATTTAAACCAACATACTCAGACTGCAAAGAAAAATAGGTATTTGTGGCACCCACTACTCTCCAAACTTCTGCTCACAACTGCACACCATAACAATAAAGAGGCCCCAAATAATGTAAACTGCATGGTAAACCACGGCCTTATTAAATCAGAGGTAAGAGAGATTCTCCGGGGGTGTTTTAAAATATGTAATGTAGTTACATTGATTGACCCCAAAAGCATTTTCTTAACACTCCACGTCTGAGAGCAACTGGTAAAATCAACTTGAAAACATCACAATGATTAAAGTCAAAGGTTAAACAACAACCAAAACCAAGAATCAGTGCTATGTTGTGCTGTGTGGATCCAGTAGTTGCACTGACACAGTATTTATCCAACAAAACAACGCACAGGCTCACACGAGTAAAACCACTTCCAAAGTCCAGTACAAACAAAAGCTGCCTCATGACCTAACAGAAAAACATAGTGGAGACTCTCTGAGAATGGCTACGTTGTCCTTCTTACTTTTATTGTTTCAGTTTTAGCATTTAACAAAAGATTAGACTTGGAGGAAAAGCAGCAAAAACCAGACTTCAGCTGCACTCAGCTCTAATCAATAGAAAGATCAACAATATTTTGTAAGATAATGAATAGAATGTAAGAAGAACTTAACCATGGCTCAAAAGAAAAAAAAAAAAGCATACTCGTATGACTTTCTCTTTTAAAAATGATTTAACTTGTATTTAACATTCCAATTTATATGTATCATTTCTAGTAGATTTAGTTTCATATTCAGTGCAATGGAAGCTAATTTTCACTTTATTTGAGCTAATTCCTTACAGGACTATGGTAAATCACCAAAGAAACTTTTATACAAATATGTTTTGTGGATTTGGAAAGTAAGCATATGAAATGTCTTTATTAGCCCTTTCCGCTGTGCTTTGAACAGCCAGCTGAAGCTGTTCAATTCTGTCCCTTTTTATTTTTAAACATGCAGAAAGGCAAGACACAGGAAAACATCTTAGAGCTCATGGCGAAAACACATAAATGAGCACCAAAATGCTCAGAAGGACAAATGAAAACAAGTGAAATCACTCAGGAGAATAGCTTTTGAAAGAACCCAATGGCAATTCACAGATTTTATCAAAAGACTACTGAGGACAGTCTTATAATATCTCATTTCATCCACCAAAAGAAACAACATTCTTTAGTTTTTTTTTTTTGCTTACACATGTGGTACAGAGATCCATGAGCATAAATATAAATACTATAAAACTGAAAAAACAAGGAATAGAGCGAACCTAAACCAATACAGACCAGTGGGCAAGCCAATTAGAGCCTAAGACATTTTGCTACTGTTTCCACAAGATATTGAGATGTCACTAGTCAGCCTTAAAGATACCTGCATACGAAATCAGATCGAAGAGGCAGTTTTCAAAGCAACAGCCGGGTCATAGCTTCAGTTCTGTCATCAATCAGTGGGTGTGTGTGCTTGCAAAGGCAGCGTGGCCTCCTCTGGCAGAGGCGTTCGGCGGTATGATGTTCGGGTGGCCAGGTACACAACCATGGCTGCAAAGCACACCATGCACAATGCTATCATATGGCCCAGTACAGCCTCACCAGGGAGTGTTTGGTAGTTTCCTTTCCTGCACACAGAAAAGGGCATCACCATAGCAGTCAGTGCACTTGTAGAAAATGACACACTAATGCACATCTTCATTACCAAGACTAACTTCCCGTAGCAAGAGCTGTAAATTATTTTGGCACAAGGGCAAGAATAACTTCCAAGTATAAAATAGCAGTATTTTGCTCCTTACAAGACAGCATTAACAGTCATCAATTAATGAGTGATTTACTAAGCTTCTGAAAACATTCCTTAATCATCACTGCCACAGTGGTTCGTGAAGGTAGGTTTAGCCATCTGACTGTCATAGCGCCACCGGGGCATGCGTACAAAATGCTTCGGTGTAGCAGCCAGCCCCAAGCACACAAAAATTTTGTACATACAGTCATCCAGGACATTTAGTGAGAAAAGTATATGTTTTTTACTGATAATGAGACGAAACATTTCTTCAATAGCAATTATGGACTACCGGGATTAGTCACAGTCATGGGGGTGACTGCAGATACTGGAATTCACTATTACTACTGAGATTAGCGAAAGAATAGGGGTGACAGGAATATTCATCTATCAAGCTTGAGGAGTCAACTATGCCCATAAAACAAATTCCGAATGTCTCTGTGCAACAATATATCCTATAGAAGTACAAGACATGAGGACACATCACACCGCAAGCAGACTGGACAAGCAGCTGCTTGTTAACTAGGCATTTTATGACAAGGTACTAAGAAGGCCTGGTACAAGTATAGTGCCGATAACGTGAGCACATTGGGACCGTGACCTCCCCAAGATTATCTGTGTTACGATGGCCACTGAAAGTGCACAGCAAAAACATATACATTTAACAAAGATACCTGATGCTGCTTTAAAGCTGTTGCAAATATGTTTATTAGGCACAACTTGGAGTAGTGCAGCAGCAACAGTAAAAACAGAGAACAGCTTCAAAGCGCAAGTGCCAGTGCTGGGCGAGAGCGCTGGACCCACAGCTCTCTTGACTCACCAGTGTCTGGACCACGGAGGAAAAATACTTTAATTAAGAGGAACAACTCTGCTTCAGTACAACTCAGTATAAATAATGTGGTCATAAATAATAAATACTGAGAAGAATGTTGACTATAAAACCATCTAGGTATATTTCATTACTTGAAAGCAAGTGACATTTGTGCAGATGGTTCTTTTTATTTATCCCTTTTTTGTTAAAGCATCCGACAACACAGCACGAGGTGTGGCCAGTGCCGTCAGAGAGAGGAACATGCGAAGCAGTGCCGTCAGAGACTGGGGCCGTGCACATTCCTCTCGGAAAGCGAGGGAAAACATAAGTAGTTCCTTGCATTGCCACCAGGTGTGCTGTGTCTACATCTGCAGACTCACAACAGCATGTACAAAGCTGCATGTCTCCTCCTAGCCCAAAGTGACAGTAACGCAAACAGCACTTGTGTTGGCATGGCCCCAGAGTTTCACCTGCTACATTACAATTATTCTTTCTCCAAGGTCTGGACCAACTAGCACTGGATCCAATAGCACCTGAACCCATTAATGCTGAACATCCCCCCCCCCCCCCCCCTCGAGTTTTTCACAACAATTATGCCAGCGGCTTAGCAACTCATTACGATGAGCAGATTATACAAAGTCTTGAGGTATTCAACATGTACAATGTCTTGTCCATGGCAGCACAGGTCCGAAGGCAGTTCAACTGGCTTGGTTACATAGTTCACATGGTATGTGCATTCGAAAGTACCCCAGGAAGGGTCTTCATACTTCAGTAGTATTTTCAACACTAGGCCAGAGGTCGCGACAGGAACTGACAGCCACACAAGCACACCTGGAAGGAGGGTGATCATGGAAGCATGGTCACCCCAAGTGTTGTTCTGACGCTCTAGGTAAGTGGATGTAAACATAGAGTTTCCTACTTAAATACTAGAGGGAAATGTGGCACTGGTGTCTGTGGGGTTTCAAACGAGCTGGTTGAGCCAGCATGGGAATGATGGGTATGACATGAATTGGCCTAGTCTGGCTTCATATGGCTTTGCTACTTCAAAAACATAGGTCGTTTATGACAAAATATTGCACCAAAATGAAAGATTTTGGAATAACTATGTGCGTACACAAGTACTAGTTGCTTTTGCACGGTTATAAAAATATTGAACTGCACAGAAATTTAGCAATATTGTGCAATATAGAAATGTTGCCTCCTCTACTTGTGCCCAGATTTAGTAGTGCCCATGAAAGTTTAAGTTCCACATATAGTTGTGGTCGAACTTAAAATAAAGAATTTTGCTCTTGTAAGTGACGTGCTAACATTTTCAAGTATGTAAAAAGTAGGTGCACCTTATAAATATAATAAACGCGATTTCGCTCGCTTCTTTATGTGCAGGACAAGTGCACCACTACATTTTACAAACTATACAAACTATATAGCAGAAGTGCAGTATCGCCCATCGTTTGGTGGTTGGTTTTATGCAAAAATGTGATGTTAAATAAACAGCCACGCCGTTAAACTACATCAGAAACTGCGCCTGAGCCTTGATCTGAGCTGACATTTTGGGCGTCGTCCACAGGTGCGTCTGCATATCGCCCACTGGGCGTCTACTACGCATGATAACTGCGCCTGCTTGGCGCTTTTGGTCGCTGTTGAATTAATCAGACAGCGGAAATGAAATGCTGTAGTATACGATATATGAATAGACTTGTCACAAGGAATGTATGTCAGCCGTGAAAGCGGCCCCACACTTACAGATTCTGTTGCATCTGATATAAAAGAAAAAGAAAAAAAACAGCAAAGCCACATTGATAAGGTTCACAAGACGCAGTACAAATATTTCCAAAGTTGAGTAAAATACCACTACAAATAATATGTGTAGCCATGCATCAACAAACACAACAATGAAACAGACTACATGGCACCTCATCATTGCAAACGACTTCAGTACATGCAACAGTCTGATGACCACTAGCAGTAAAGCGTACACTACAGCCGCTGCCTTCGTCGTGTAATGAAAAAGTGTAGTAATGTCACTCGCATAACTGAAGCTAAAGAACAGGAACAAATACACGAGAACATTTGAAGCCGCAGTCATGAAGACTAGACAAATCCATGTCATACCCATCATTGCCATGGCAGCTTCACGATCGCAGCACCAGATTTACCTCTAGTATTTTAGTAGGAAACTCTATGGATGTAAAGGCCTATGCGATGTCATGGCACTCTTTGGCATATGTTGCCGAGGCAGAAATACTAGGAATGCACTCAGATGCATCCAGGTGGTATGGTAGAATTGTGTTGGTGATGTGCAAAGGGTGCCAGCCATTCAGGAAGATAAAGGGCAAAAAGCCAGTGGTGCTGAGGCTTCCTGTTGTACACGAAGGTTACAGAGGTCAGAATGGCATTTCAGTTCTTGTGGCCAGAGACGATAAACAGTGAGAGTGCCAAGTGCATAGATGATGAGTGCACAGTTGAAATGTTCTGTAAGGCCACTGGTTTGAATGCTGGTATGCCGTAGCAGTGCAATGAACACAGTGGCACTCTTTGAGAATAGCATCAACTACTACCGAAAGGAAGACACACCCATGAGCAGTGAGCCGCTCCCCCTGGGGTGGACCATGCCACAGGATGGATAAGCAAGGCAGGAAGGAGCCAACATCATGTGCAATAGCTGCTGGGAGCATAGCAGTTTCGGTGTACTCTGTGAGGTGGCTGAGTGCCAACACTGCCCAGCAGTTACCAGCCGATGGAGCAAAAGTGACCTACTGACCTCGAGATCGACATGTAGATGGCAGCACTGTCACCGTGTGAGGGTGGAGATGCATTCGCCGGAGCGCATTGAAATATACACGGCAGCGTTCTGTTGTGAGTGGTTTGAGGCAGATGTTAGCTAAATAAAAGCATTGATTGCAGTCAAATGGTAATACATATGTATCCTTCAATCTCACTTCGGTGCAGTAATCACGCAAAACGTTTTTATTGCACGGGAAGGAAGTGTGATATGCCATTGAACTGGGCTCTGCCATCACTGATCCTCACAGTTTGACTTCCTCGGCAGTTCTCTCAGTCTACTGTCTACAATGTTCACACTGCCGTTATGCGACTGGAAGAGTTTAGTATTGAGTTCTCAGTAATTTTTCACTATTGGCGACAACAACAAAAAAGGGCTGTTACTGCGCATTCAGTTGAAGTAGCAGCTTGTGTACTCCGCTGGATCACTTACACACATACTTGCGTTTAAATGCCTTGCATTTCATGTTCCATGAAACGCTTGCAAGGCCTTTAACTGGCTCAGTTAGTCAAGCTATGTGACTGTATACACCGGCCGATTGAGTACTCTCACGAAATTTGACACGCATCTATATTAAGTAAACATTCTAATACTCAAATGCATCGCTTTCTTCGCATGATTACTTGCGTGACCGTGACAAGAAAAGATTTATTTTTTTATGCACAAAAAAAAAATTGTGTTCTTCAAACGAAAAACGTCTGCTATTTTCCGTCATGCTCACAATCGCATATCGCGAGCCGATATCACTGCAGTACTGCATTTACTCGAGATGTTTCCCGCCTGACCTATTCAGAAGGACGCTAAGTGCACTTAGCCGTATACTTGAAATGCACAGCAGCATCCAAACTGAAATAGCTGTGCCAAACCGGAGGTGTGACGACGACATAGCACGACCAAGACACAGGCACTCAGTGAATTTAAGAAAGAGCAAGGACTGCAGCGCAAAGATCAAATAATGCTGTAACTAATACTTTTATGCTTGGATAAGAATACATAAAACTGATAAAAGCATTCAACACAGCACCGGCTCAGAGAACAAACATATTGAAGGATATGTGTGACATACGCGCGCGTGTAAAAGCGCTGTGGCTAGCAGACGACACAAGGAGCTATCCACACTTGGGAGCTTCGTCCACTTGCCACTAGGCGCCGACTGTGTTCGACCTCGAGGCCAGTATACGAACTCATTCCAACACACCTGAATGGCCAGGTAGGGCAGGGCAGCAGAGCAGCTAGCAAAAGCTGGCATAAAGATTTTCTGTGCTGGCAATCAGGGCATGAGCAGAGAATCTTTTGAACATGGATGAACATCCTCCACTAGCAGCAGTGCTGTCGAAGGTGCTGGTAGGTTCTGAAATTCTCAGCTGTGCCCATTCTGCATAGGTGTGGGAGGATGTGTGCATTTCAGAGCGCAGACTGCAAGGCATAACAACCACCGGTGGTCATCTAAAGTATAGCTGCACCACACCACAGCAGCAGGTTGTTGCGAACCAGGAAACAAAGAGGTTGACCATGCAATGTGCAAGTGAATGAAAGTGGCGATGGCTCAATAAGAAAATTTATAATCAAGGTAATCCACGGACCTTTGTGCTGCGTGGAAGCGACAGTGTCAAGGCCGACGACGAAAGCGGCAACATGGAATATTGAGCATTCAATTGACCCCATTCTGGCAGCCGCTCGAAGCATTCACACAGCTAACAATCACATGTTACCACTGCAGTTCACCCCAGCACAATGCTGTTCCCCTGAAAACAAGCGCTGTCAGCACTGCGGTATTTTCGATAACTTCCGTTCGGTGTGCAAAAAACAAGGCACCGCTCTCGTTCATGAAGTGGAAAGCAAAGAGTGCCCCTTTGAGGAAGTGTTGACAATTCTGGCTGTGACGATGCCTACTCATCCTGCAATTCATATTGCCCTCTTGGTTGGTCATATGGAATTGACTTTCCTCGTAGATTCAGGGTCGTCAGTTTCAATTATGACGCATGACCTTTTTATACCCCTGTCACACGGGCACTTTCAAGGTCCTTTGAACTAAAGCTTCTTTTTTACTTGAAAGGAGCGGGCGCGCTGTCACACGGGCGCACGGAGGGAGCATTAGTTGAAAGGAGCTTCGAGCTGAGGGAGTCCGTATTTGTCCCTTGAGGCTCTAAAGGACTACCCTCGTTCGCAGGTGGCAGACGGCAGAAAACCATGTTTTACCTTGGAGCCAGTCCAACGAGCTTTTGTTTAACAAAAAGCACGTTTCAAGGTATCTTAGAAGTTTTAAACCCTAAAAGCTCTGCTGATAGACACAGCTTGTCATATGTCGCCTGAAAATCGCACAGCTTGAGGGCAGGTGCACTGTAGCGGTGACGTTGTGGTCAGCTGCTGGGGTGGTGTGGCTAGCTGGGCCTGGGTGTCAAGATTTTGTCTGCTGCAGGCCAGGGTGTCTTTGGCATATCTTTTTCGCCCCAACCGCCGGTGACACATATTTCAACTGCACATTCGAGAACATGCGTCATGTGTCGGTGCATTTCTAGCTGTTGGGCAAACGTCAGCTAAGTATTTAAATGTTGTTATCGGCGTAAGGTGATACCACAGAGCATTTTGTTCCTTCAGAAGATTCGGCACATGGCGCTAAGCTGGGCACTGCAATGAATATGTGATCCTCACATGCTGAGTACCTCATCGTACATGTTTGGAGACGTTGCGATTGAAAAACAATCAAGAACAGCAACAAAAACAGGAATTGAAGCACGCATAGCCGGCAAAATACGGTGTACACAGCAGGCGCACTGCTACCACTACATCAGTGTTTGGCGAATTTTTCCATTACTTTTAGGTGTTCACTTTGTTTTACCGGTGTCCAAAAACAAAAAAATTATAAGACAAAAGCAAAAAAAAGCACGCACAACTAATTTATTGGAGCATCGGAGCCATATTATTTTTCTCATTTCGGAGCGATAGGAGCGCCAAGCGTACGTTGCGGCTTTTGTTAAAAGCTTCAACGGAAACTGTGTAGCACCGACTCGGCTCCCTTGAGCTAATGTTCCTTCGAAGTCGCTATGCTCCTTTACCTCAAAGGAGCTTTGGTATGCCTGTGTGACTGGGGTATTAGACAGCATTTCCTAGGACAGGTGTTTTCAGCCCGTAGAGTTCAGTTACTTGATTATTCAAAGAAATCAGTTCCAGTCCGCAGTTGCTTCTTCGCTGACGTCACGTACAACAGTTCCACTGCATGCCTCCTTTTCTATGTCGTTGAACAGGGCACTTCACTTTTGGGCATTGATGCAATCAAGGCGCTCAGTCTGCAGATTGATGGATCGTCACTGCAGTGTCTGGAAACGACAGCGCTGGCTACTAATGCTCTGGCGGAGCAGTCCTCTCCTAAGACAGCGCCCACAGCCCATTAACCTCCCAGTGGAATTAGTTGAGAGTTCGGCTGTCTTTTGATCCAGGGGTTGGCATCGCAAAGCGCTTTGTTTGCCGTGTTGTAATGCGATCAACAGTAAAGCCAGTTGCTACGAAACTCAGACGCCTCCCACTTTTACTGAGACCATTGGTCTCAGAAGAACTGCGCCAACTGCAAAAAAATGGATGAGGTAGAGCGCGTGTAATGCACCAGAATGGGTGTCCCCCTTGCGTGGTTAAAAAGAAAGGGGGAGGTATTTGTCTGTGTGTAGATCTGAGGCAGGTTAACGATGTTGTTGTAGCAGACAGCTTTCCCGTGTCTCATACGGAAGAGCTATTGCATAGCCTAGTGGGGGCAACACATTTATCTAAGGTGGACCTCACATCCGCAAGCTGTGATTTAACTGCTTTTATAACACACAATGGTCTCTTTCACTTCAAGCGCATCTTGTTTCGGGCTGGCTTCTGCGCCCTCTGCATTCCAAAGTACGATATCAAAAATTTTGGGGGGTTGGTCTGATGAGGTAGACACCAGTTTCCGAAAGGCCAAAGACGCACTGGCATCTGGCATCTTACTGAGAATGTTTGATGCATTACTCCCAGTTGTCGTCTCCATCGGTACTTCAGACTGCGGGCTTGGAGCAGTTCTACAACAGGTTGATGGACATGAACTGCACACCGTCGCCTTCATGCCACGAGTTCTTTCACCAGGTGAAAGGAAGTACTCAGTTGGAGAAGGGGAGGCACTTGCATGTGTTTCAGACCAACCATCAAGCTTTGGTAGTGCTGCTTTCCACTCAATGCCCAGGAAGAGGACCCCTACAGGCAGCACGATGTGCAGGGCGCCTGTTATGGTGCAATTATACAGTCAAGTACCGCAAAGGGTAAAAAAATCAATCAAATGATGGATGCAATTTTACATCTACCCATGTTATCGTCGCAGGAAGAGCAAACTCTCTTAGACAAAGTGGTAGCAGTTATCAGAATTCTTCCTTGCATCACCAGAGAACAGTTTGAACAAGCACAGTTGCACAGACAGCATGCTGCAACAAAGCAAGGTCTAACTTCAATCTTCGTGGCCTACACGCAATGCCTTGCCGGCCGATACTCAGTCCTTATTCAAAATACGCGATGAACTTTCTGTTTTAAACAATTTGATGATGCGCGGTGAATGGCTGGTGTTCCCACATCACTTATGCCGCAAGTAATCGGCGCGTCTCACGAGGCTCACCGCGGAGTTGTGTGAACAAAAGCACGGCTGCAAAAGAAATACTGGTGGCTGGCTATGGACCGACAAGTCGAACTAGTGATCCAGAGGTGTAGCACATCAGGAAGCTGACAAAAGTGCCAAGGTGGCTACTACATTGAAACCGGTCCCCTTTCCAAACCATCTGTGGCTTAAGCTGGGCATGGACATCATAGGCCCATGCGATAGAGCACCACACGACTGCAGATATGCAATCACCCTTGTGGATTATTATTCTAAATGGCCCGAAGTACACTTCGATGCTACAACACACACAGTAACAAGCTTCTTGGTATCTGTGTTCGTGTGCAAAGGTTACCCCGAAGAAATCGTCTGCAACAATGGACCACAGTTTACATCTCAGGAGTTTGAAACGTTCCTTAAAGACCGTGGCATCCGCTTGAAACATTTGTCCGTGTAGCACCCTCAAGCAAACAGACAAGTGGAACTATGTAATCGAGATCTCAAAAGTTTCATTCAAGTAGCTAGCCTGAAACGACCTTTGCACAAGGTGGTGAAAGAGTAGCTGGGTGTTTACTGCTGTATGCCGCATGCCACAACTGTAACTTCTCCAGCTGTTCTTCTGCACGAACGGATGCCAAGAACCCGGATAGATGTGGTTTTTCAACTCTTATCTAGAAACACGACTGCACTGAACTCCAGGTATCTCGAAATGCAAGACTGTGAAAATGCTGAGGAAAGGGTAGTACCAAAACGTTTTTTGTACTTTTCTGTGCAACTGTGGTACCCCAAACTAGCGCTGGTATTTCGTAGCGATAACTTTTCCAATGCCAAGACATTTTGTGCTCAGTCCGCTCAGGTTATCAATGGGGACAGCCGGCCATAAATGGTGGATAAGAGTAGCACAGAACAAAGCATACCACATCACTACAAAAGGCAGGCCTAGGCTTGCAAGTTTGTCACAATGTGTTTTGCTTGATTCTACTTTACCTTTATCCACAGTTGTGGGATGGCTGATCCCCTTGATAACACAGGCCAAGCATAGCTATGACCGCTGACGCACGCGAAGAGTGCAAGAAAGAGTAGCGTCGGAAAATGTGTCGCCAAAATATTATAGCCATGATGATGCTGCACGCTGGCCGTGGTGATTTCTCATCAATGTGGCAACACACTCTGGAGAGTGCCAACACTTGCAAACACACCAGCCATGCACAGCAGTGCCTCGAAGCCTGGTGCTCGGAGGTAGCTGCTGTGTGTGGCTGTGGTGGCAAGTGCTTGAAACACACGGCATGGAGCACTCAAGAGGTACAAATCATGAGGGCGTTGTTCAGCTCACTACAAACTGTGAAAATCGATCTCAGGAGACAGAAACATGCCATAGAGCCATAGACGACAAGTTCGAGCCAATTTGGGGTGGCAAGCCAATACAGAAATACCAGTGTGGTGGCTCTGTCGGTTACTCGAGTTTGTGGTGGTGCTGGCAGCCCGGTGGCCGCTGTTATATTGTCTGTCTGGTCATGGCATATACGGTACAGTTTAGAGTTAACTTTCGCGCATTGTCAGGGGTCAGGACAACACCCTGCTGAGGTTATCCTTGCTTGAAAAACTTTGGGGAAACGAGCACATTCACAAGATTTTGAGCACTTACTTGGTTTAGGGCACGGTGTCAACATGCATTTGCATTTGCGCTTATACGTGTGATGCTTGCCATTGCCCATATACTACCGATGTGTCAGTCACTCGGTCACACATAATATCATAAAAATCATCTGCTAAAGGTATTGCTCCTGGTACAATGAGCTTTTGTAAGGAAGTCTGCAGTTACTGGTGCCATAATGGAAAGGCGTCTTGTTAGCTTTACGTGGTGGTTATGCTTATATTTTTGCGAATTCGGCCATCTCAAAACTCTGCTTATCTCAAAATTTTTTCTAGATTTTACTACTTCAAGTTAATGGGGTATTATTTACACATTTATTGTGAACTCATAAAATTGGTTAAATGATAGATTCAAATACATGAGGTAAAAATCGCAGGATAAAATAGACACCGCAGTGGGCATATCGTATTTACTCGCGTAATAAACACACCTTTTTACCCAAAAAACCGAAGGAAAAAGGGGGGTGCGTGTATTATGTGGGGTAAATTTTACGAAAAATTTTTCAGGGTGAGCAAGACATGTCAATATGCTAAAAAAGATGGCATGGCGACCCACAGTAATGCTTAGAGCCAAGCGTGCTATGAGATCTTACTAAAAACACGGTAAAAAAGAGCTATACGGCGTCACTACCATGCGACTCGGCGTCCACCGTGAGAGCTTTTATGGGGGCTGCATTTTGTGCCATTGCAATGGCCTTTCGCTTCCGTTTAACGCATGGTTCACCCACAGCGCCACTAAACCAGGAAAATGGCAATGCTGTTGAATTATCAACAGTGAAAAAAACTAATTAGAGGCACGCAGCGGTCTTTGCCACGTATAGGGTTTATATTTCACCACGGTTCTCGCACGTAACTATGCCACAGCACACACGATGTGTAGGCCAATCATCCTTGCCATGCCGGCTTGGCCGCCTTGCATCCAACCAAAGTCGCTACATCAGCGATGCGATCTCGGAGACGTCCAGTCGCATCAGCGTTCGGTAGCATTCTGAGGTGGCCATGTAATACGAGAATAGTTGTTTTCCATAACTACATGCAAAACGGCTCGTCATTGCATTTCTCAAACATATCTGTACTGGGCCTCTCGGTCATGCGCGTTAAGCATGACAGCCGAGATTTCATCGTGGCAATGTAGAAGATCGCGCTGACCACGTGCCGACCATACTTAGGCTTAACTGTGCCAGCCTGCACTGCACGCATTGCAGCATGCCACAGCGAGCATGAGGAACTGCAACAGCACAGAGGCACGCTGATTTAGATTATGTTACCACCGCACGCACACAGCTACGCCCGGCAACAGGCGGCAGTTTTATCGAGGGGTGGCAGTTATGAATTGGCATGCCAAATGGCTCCCAACCGCGAATCAAGTGGAGTGGGAAAACCCCAGCACAGCCGTTCACAGGACTGCAAGGGTTCTAAGTTGGGGGGTCCGTTTATTATGCGGGAGAAAAAAATATGGAGTTTGACTGCTGAAGTTCGGGGTGTATTTATTATGCAAGCATGTTCATTACGTGAGTAAACACGATGCTATGTGGCAAGTGATACATGACGTCCCATGCATTACAGTTCAGCCTCGATATAACGAAGTCAGTAAAATCAGCACTTGACTTCGCTACATTGAAGTTTCGTTCTGCCAAAATTCACCTTTTAGCATGCAAATAAAATTCCAAGGACGTGTTGCGGTTGCATGTCATGCACGGGAAAACGTTTATTTTTGGTTAAAGTAATCAGTCACCCTTCTTGGGGGTCTTGGCCACTCAACCACTTAAGGGGGGAGGCTACCCGAATGCGTGTAGCGTCCCTACTACTGGCACGTATGACCGTGATACGATCTTGCAGGCGCAGAGCGCTTATCACGCGAAGGCATGACGAGAGACTGTAACGGGGAGGAGACTTCAGAATGTGCCGCATGTGATAACAAAAAGCGAAGAGGAAAACAAAGGCCAGCCGCATGGCAACAGCAACGAAGCAAGCATAATCATAAGCGAATCGGGATTTGATCACGCCACCACCGCTCCCGCCGACGGTAGAAGAAAAAAGCGTAGAAATTTACGAACAAAACAAAACCAAAATGGCACCCGTCTTTTGAATGGTGCAAAAACGGCGCTCGTTCGAAGTTGGGATGTTTCGGCGCAGTTTGGCCAGTGCAGAAGCTGCCGCGGCTCGCTTTGAGCCATCAACGAAATTTCGTTACATTGAAAGTCCGGCGAAATTTACTTCGTTATATGAAGGCTAAATATACATGGTGTTCTATGGGCACGAAGTTACAGAAACTAAACTAATTTGTAACATCGAGGATTTTGTTAAATTGAGGTTCATTACATCGAGGTTTAACTGTATTACTTGCAATGGAAAAACCAGCATACCAGGACATGAACACGGAAAAGGCACGCAGCTTTCTGGCCTCTGTGCCTTCATGTCAGGTGGTGGGTACAAATCTGCCTGCAAAACAGTCACTGTAATGTGCATAGAGGGTGCAGGGAGGGGATGGTGTATTCCATCCCCACGTCATGCGGTCAGGTTTATATTGGACAGATGGGTCAGTGCTTAAATTAACATTTAAAAGAACATGCCTACGACGTAAGATCGGGCACAGGGAGCAACCTAGCTTTACATGCGAAAGAATTTAATGGTTGCGAGCCTTTGTTTCGCCCAACCAGTATTCTAGGCAGAGGGAAGTCAAGAATTGTGCGCGAACTGCATGACACATACTATATCAAAAATAACGGCCAGACTTGCCTTAAGTGAACATTCTGTGCTTATCACAGAAAAAGAGCGGCGATTTGTATTGGGGCCTGACTATCAGGTGGTTTAGTCCTCCGGTTATAGATTGGGTGCTTGCACGAGATAAGTGCATATAAACAAGTGGATGCCTGAATAAATTGTTTGCTAGTCCGGCGATGGTGTGTCTGCATGTGTGCCTTTTCTTTGTCCGTACCCTGGTATGCCGGTTCTTCATTGCAAATAATCATGAGCCAACCAGCTCAGCTTTTCACACTCTATGCATGACGACTAAAATCACAGATCGGTCCCGACTACGACTTATTAAATTCTGCTGTCGGCAACGAACCTCAAGGTAGCTTGACAAAAGGCTCACCAATGAATGCTACCGAATTACCTACAGTAATGCTTTGTTTTTCAGAGGTTTCCTCATAGTACTGTCTTACTCCACAATGAAAATTATCGCCAACAAGGAATTTTTCATTTCCATTCTGCATTTCGTTTCTGCGGGGTTCAACTACAGCAACATGTACAACAGTAACACTACACAGATAACTGTAAAACACTAAAAACAAAATGCGACCAAGACTCACAGTACAAACATGAGCTTCTCCAGGATCCCCATTAGTGCAGTGGCCACGGCGAGCACAAAAATGGCCAGGCCGAAATAAATATGCAGAGGCAGGTACTGAGCTCGCAGCCATTGGCGCACTCCAGGGAACAGGAAAGCCACAAATCCACACAGCAGCTGCAATAATAGAAAACAGCACCATTTGTAGTTGAGACAATGAAAATGACAACTGGACATTGCTCTTTGGAGAGCCATGTCCAGTTGAACAAAAGTTCTTCAATTTGTTTACTTCTGTTACAAAAAAAAAAGCAAATATATTTGTCACAATCATAGGTTGGCAAACTTACTCATGAGTGAACTTGTTTAAAGTCACTGAGACTCAGACCGACCTGTGAGTATGAGTTCGGGCGAGTCTGACTGAGGAAAATGTTTGCGAGTTTGAGCTCAGGTGAGTTTTACAGGGCAAACATTTCATGAGTTTGAGTCCGAGTTAGGCAGGCCTAGCTGCATATTGGCTAATTCGAGTTCCGGGTGATTGTGGCTGAGTAAAATTGTGGTAAGTTTGAGTTTCATTGAGCATTGTTTAAGCAGAGTTTTAGTAAACGCAAGTCCAACCAAGACCTAAAAAGAAATTATTCAGCGAGATTGAGGGAGCATCACTTATTTTGCCGACCTTTTGAATACACGACGCAGACGTTCACATTATGGTTCAGCTTGCGCCACTTCAGCATGGCAACCTATCCCCTTGCAGAATGTGCACAAACTACAAATCCCAGCACAGTACCGCGACCAGGGGTGGGCAAAGATACTTTGAAATTGTATCGCGATACAATACAAGATACTCGGGCAAGAAGTATTTCGGATACAGATACAAGATACCACCTCAATAATTGTATCCGATACGATACTTGCCATTTGTATCTTAAGATACTTCGATACATTTATAAATTTCATATTATAGACATATATAATGCAGCAGAAAACGCCTATGAACAGGAGTGTTTGCTTTAGAATTTCAGAACTGCGACCAACCAAGTTTAACTTGAATGAAACATGTGTTAGTATCTCAACAACTGTTGTTTCCTGGCTATAATTATATTGTTTTCATTCCCAAACAACTGACTGGGGCTCTTTTGGCTGCTAAACATGACAGCTATGTATAAGCTACGCTGTCGGCGGTTTTTTGTGGTTTTTGTAATTCATGGAAGTCGATGCTCTACTTGCCAACCAGGTAGTGGTTTCCCACCTAATAATAAAAATGGCGATGCAAAACCTCGGCACGATGCCGCAATTACGACTTTGAGTTTAACCTGATCCGTACGCGTATACCGTTTACGCAGTACCGGACCACGGGACAAGTGTACAGGAGTAACAACGCTCGTAGCGACATATTTTGTGACGGATCTTCTATACAGAAAGGACATAAAACCACAATGACTTCCTAAATTCTAGTTATGTGCTCGCGTAAAGCGCTCGTCATCGACGGATTCACGAATGTGCAATTTTTGTAATAATTTCTCTCTACGAGAGAATTCCAGACATCGTAGCGGTACAAAGTGTCGCAGGATACCTCCGCTACTCGTACTCTTGACATTGATTGCGCGAATTACCTTGTGATATATATATATATATATATATATATATATATATATATATATATATATATATATATATATATATATATATATATATATAATAGAACGAATCGTGCTGTAACATTATTAGTTACGATGTTTCTCAGTAAAAGGTGTCGTCAGCCTACCAAGTAAGATCACACACTGGAAATTTCACTGCTTGTGGAAAATGTCATGAAAGAGCTCGTGGGGACGGTCACAATAATAATTGTTGAGGTTTACATCTCCAAACCACGATATAATTATGAGGGATGCCGTACTGGAGGGCTCTGAAAGTTTAGACCATCTGGTGTTCTTTAAGATGCTCCTAAATCTAAGTACAGTACTGCACGGGACTCAAGTATAACGCCGCTATCGGATTTCGGCCTTTACGGCCGGGATTCGATCCCGCGACCTTCAGGCCAGCAGTCGAGCGCATTAACCACTAGGCCGCCGTGGCGGGTGGGGACGCTCATGAGAAAGGAGTACTTAGTACTACGATGTTTCTCGAGGCACCTTCCTAACATATTTCCTCCATCCGAAGAAGAAACAGAAAAGTACGTGCCGTCCAAGATAGCATGCCGGCCATCGTTATCCATGTTGAGTTTTGCAAAAGAAATCTGCAGAAAACAGCTTCCTGGATGCCGAAGACAAGACCAACTTTTCGATCGCCCGAAGCAGTACGGAGTACTAGAATACGTAACATTGAGATACTCACTCATTTGTGCTTTCTTGTAATCCCATGAGAGGGCGTTACGTCACTGTGGCAGTTAAGCAAGCTAGACGCAGCGCAATTTCTCCTCAATCGGTCTCCTTCTCCTCCTCTCCTCACCGCCCGCGCTTTCCCCAATTGCGTCGCGCGCTTCGCAGTTTGTTCGTTTACACCGCGGATCAGCGTTATAAGCTTAGTGGCGGCAGTACCTGCTTGAGCAGCGGGCTTCTGCCAGTATTTCTAGTGTCGCGCGGTGATGTTCCGACATCAGTATCTTGTATCTTAAGATACTCGATACATTCTTCAATGTATCGAAAATACAGATACTGATACACGTCTTTCAAGATGTATCGCGATACAGATACAAGATACTCAAAGAGTATCTAAGATAGTATCTAAGATACATGTATCTTCGATACTGCCCAGCACTGACCGCGACGGGACATGGCGCCACCTGATGTAGGTTTTCAGACTGCAGAGCATTACAAATATTGGATGAGACATGTGCGAGCATCCCGTCAACAGCAATATAGTCTAAGGAGCTAATGCTTCTGAGGAAAGACTGTAAGTTAAATGCGTTAAAGGGGCACTGACACCAATATTTCGCTGCTAAAATAGCTTGCAGGATCGATTTTTGTGGACATGCACATGTCATCTACCAAATCTCAATGGCGAACACACCTCCGAAGGTAATTTAAATGCACATTGAAGTTTGCATGCGCAATCGAGCGCTAGACACCGTAAATCGCGACATCGACAATAGCAAAGGTGACCTGAAGGGGACCCCCAACTTCCGCAACGTCACCACGGCAGCCGATCTCAGAACGCTGCGGCTGCGTTAGTAAGCTGCCGGCGACGCCAGACATCAAGAAAATAGCTGCCACCCAGCGGCGATGACAGCAACAGCGACAACAACGCGCACGACGTGCGACAGGCGAAAGAAAACAAGCACACGTTGATTGTCCTGCGGAAGTGCGTCACAGTTATGTGTGCTCACGTGGTCAAACTCGTTTATATCATTTCGAGCGCTAGATGGCGCCAGTTGCACCGGGCGCCTTGTCGTTTTTTGAGCTCTCCCAAACCAAAACTGAAACTTGTGGGTAATAAACAGGCGGTAAATAATTATATGACGCGCACTGGAGCAATTGATGTGCCATATTATGGCTAACAGATCCTCAGCTATGTATTGCAGCAAAAAACATCAGACGAAAATTTTCGTGTCAGCGCCCCTTTAAGAAGTGCGGCTGTTGGTGTTCCCCCTGCTGCAATGTAATGCCAATCTATGGTATCCTGCCTGAAAAAATGTACTTGTGAGTACATGGTGTCATATGTGCAAATGTACAGACAGTGATCTCAAAATAAAATTTGTTAAGAATTAGTGCTGTCTGCATCTTCTTTCTGTTGGTCCAGTATCTTTCGCACTATGCCTAGTCATGAACCTGTTTTATTACGTGCTCTGTCTTTCACGTCAGATCAGTGTCTGATGCCTTGTCACCAATGCGCTGCAGCTTCCACATGCACCAATAGTATTTCTATGCCGCCTTATGCTTCACGTGCGATTGCATCTAAGAGAAAACAGCTGCATAAGCGCTGCAGAAAAGCAATGATGCTGACAGCTGAATGTCACACAAGCTAATTTTTTCATGCAGGAGACATCCGAGTGAGAAGCAGAACGCCATTTTGCATTCTGAGCTCAAACTACAAAATCCACCTCATGAATGCCTGAAGCTAAGCGTGTCCCAACCCAACTGGCTGCCATATACACCACACACTGTAATTACATGATTGAAACTTGTAAGTTGACTCAAATGTAGGCTGACCCCTCCTGCCTCCAAAAATGGCAAGTCAAAACAAAAAATTTACTGGCAATATACATTTCGGATTTGACTGTTAGTCAACCCCCCCAACTTTGTATATGAAATTAAAAAAAAAAAAATGGGTCAGCTTGTAATCATGCAACAGGACCGAAATGGTTGCAACCTCACCCAAGCGACCTTCGAACAGGAGGCAGCGAGTGAAGTACACTCACATGACAGCCGCGAACCAGCGCTAATGCACATTTTGCTGCAGCAGACCATGAGTTCATGAAAAATCCAGACAACCTGTTTGGTTCCATTTGCATCGTTTCAGAGGACGGTTTGCTCAGGCCTCCTGCACATGCAATGCAGCTTCTCTGGGGAAAATGTCCAAGTTTCGAGCTGTTTGACAACTTTCTTTTGTGGGTCACTTCTCAAGAAACCCTGCGGAGTGCCGAGATGACCAGGCAGTTTCCCATGCCCAGAGCACTCAACCCATCTCCTGCCTCTCACTTTTAACTCTGAGCACTTTATATTGCAAGGTTGCCATTGATGGAAATACAGTTAAACCAGCTTATAACGAACCTCCATATAACAAATCCCTGGATATAACGAAGTCTTTCTATTCCCCATCATTACTCCATAGAAGTACATGTATTTGAGACCTCTATGTAACGCAGTGCCAGCGGGAGACCCCCTCGAAATAACGAATTTTCTCAGCCAACAACCTAAAGATTTTGCCCCAAATTTTGTCACTTTTGCGCGAACAAAACCAGAAGCACCTTCTCCGCTGCGAGAGAATGCGAAGCGGCGGTGACATGCTTGACGCACTCGAAGGCACGGCGACTGCGAGGCGAGAGCGAGCGCATGTGTGCGTGAGAACGTGCGCGCGAGGTGGGCATGCATCCCTCGACTCTGCGATCTTGCCGCCGCGGGCGTGTCCTTTCCCTCTCACTTCAAACCTAATCCCGCCGCTTGCTGCAGCTGGCCTAGCTCGCCAAGCCGGCACCCTCCTTTTCCAGTTGATGTTGCCGAGGCGCGCCAGCTTAAGAGAGAAAGAGAAAGAACGAGCTTTTTTTTTTTAACGAGCTGGCAGTGCCCACTCTTTGGTTGCTGTGCAAGTCTCTGTGCTTCACTTCGCTGCCCTGACACTAGGTGACAGCACCTGTCAGGCCTAGCTCGAGTGGTCGCAGGCAGCACCTCACGGGAAGCTTATTGCCCTTGACAACACAGGGATCAGGTGCACAGGAAATCGCGCTCATGGGGTGATTCAAGGCAGCACATGTGAAATGATCTTTAAATAAAAAAGGACTGGAAGTTCCGTGCGGAGAGTTCGCAGCTGACAAACGGACGTAGCAGCATTCTCCGTCTCCTTGGAAATCCTATCCTCAGGGGCACACGTGCTACGCTGCTGCTGCGGCCTTTTTTTTTTTTTTCTTCCCTCCGCTCATTGTTCATTCGTTCCACGCTCTTTCCTCCTCTACGGCGATTCGCTGCGCTCTTTTCGAGCAGCGCACTTCCTTTGTGAAGCTTTCTCGCTACCTCGATTGTCCCTGGGACTTCCTGGCAGCCACATTATAACCAGTCCTTCATCTCGGGGGAGGGGGGGGGGGGTCTGCAAAATAAGCATAGGTATGCGTATACATTAAGTTCTGTGGGAGGGCAAACGAGGGTCAGAAAAAACCGCAGTATAGCCAGTCTTTCAGTATAAGCTGTCACATAAGTTGTCTCAGCTGTAAATGTTTTCTCACGCAAAATAAATGTTTTGGGTGAGCTCTGCAGTCAATTACCTTTTTGCTTACTTAAGCGTTTATTTTTCGAATTCCCGTGCCGAACCTGCATATAACGAAATCCTCTTTATAAAGAAGTTTTCCAGGAATGTGTCAATTTCGTTATATCCAGGTTTAACTGTACCACTCAACTACAGTCGAACCCTGCAATAACGAACTCCTGTAACCCTGAAATTCTTGCAACAACGAAACATCTCACTATCACCAGCGCAAGCCCGTAGGATTCAATACATTTTGCATCTTGCAACATCGCCAAACTTTGATCTGGCAATAATAAAATTTTCTGGACCGTTAGACCCCACAGTCACTCCAACTAAGTTCAAGAAATGTGCTCAAATATACTTTTCCCTACTAATAAAATAATGCCACAGGACACTAGGCGCTTCCATATTGGAAACATGAGGGTCGCCATCTTGCTTGTTGACCGCTCATGTTACAACAATCGTTAATGACTGCATCACCATCATTCAATGTCAGTAAACACATGGTGAATGAGAATTATTAGCGGGTTCACATTATTTGCACATGATGTGAACCACCACGGCGTGAACCACCTTACTAGCGTGCACTGCAGCACAGCTGGGCGCGTCCTGTGGCAGCGCCGCAGTGCTTCACGAACTGCACGCTTTTGCGCCATTTGGGCCACTGCGCAGCAAAGGGTGGCACAGTGCTTTTGGGTTATTGCCTAGTAAAACCATGCAGTGCACGTTACGAAAGTGCTATGTCAAATGCACTGCCACCAAACAGACTGTTGCAATAGGCTTGCCGCCGATAACCTGTATCAGCATGTTTGTCGGTTGCCATCATCACATACGCCTCCATGCAGCCCGATATACGTATGACATTGCTGCATTCTTGCCAAAAGTGGAAACTTTTATGGATCAGTCTCAGCCGCTGCTACATCACATACGTGGCGCCGACCACACGACAGGTTGTGGAGCGCACTTACCATATTTACTCAAATCTAACCTATACCCTTGTTGCCAGCGTGTTAGAATCGACTACGAAGCCGAAACCACATTTGCGGCACTGGTAAGAACCTCCTGTCAGATTGGTTAGGTGCAGTGTCATCCCAATCGCAAAATGGCGATGGAGGACATTTGCAGAGAATTTTTGGTGGTTCGTTTCGTGCTCGACTATGGCATCTGTTCCATGGTCACTTGCCGCTTTCATTATCAATCAGATGCGTGCTAAATTAAAAGGAATCGCCATAGCAGGTATACTATGCATCAAGCAATACAGTCAAACATGATATGTCGAACCCACATATATCGAAGTATTCTCTATATCAAACTCGTAAGTTATCCCTCTGAAAATTCTATGTAGAAGTATGAAAACTCGTACATTTATATCGAACTGTATTTTTGCCCACCATTTGATATATAGAATGTCATGCAAGCTGGAAGGTGCGCTTCAGCGCTCTCTGCATACCCGAGCTGCACAGCATGCCTCCGCTGAAACCTTAAATGCTTGGAAAATGTGAGAGCGAAAGGGCAGGAGGGACTGTACTCTGACTGCAGACGTTCTGTGCTTCGGCACTCGCTGCACCCATGAGCTCCATGGCACCGTGGCTCTGCCGAAACCCGAAATGCTCGGAAAATGTGAGAGCGAGAGGGAGGAAAGGACTGCATCTGGCTGCACAGGTTCTTCAGCTTTCGGAACAACTTTTTTTTCCCCCTATTTTTTCACCCTCTTTCTCTGCCTCTCATTATTCCCCCGTGTAAGTTAAGAATAAGAGCGCAGGAACGAAGGCGCCAGCAGTCTCCTCCTATCACCTTTTTTTGTTGTTGTTGTTGGTGCTGCTCTTCTGTGAGTTTTTCTCAGCCAACCAAAGCCAGGTGTTCCATACATCGATGTTGCCCTTAGAGGGGCCATCATGAGCACTTTGTTGGTGGAGTCCATTAAGGCTCTTGTTTCATTCACATTGTTCTTGCTTTGCATGCGCATTGTGCGTGGTGTGCGAAGAATTTTTGAGTTCTGTACGCTTTGTGTACATATCTGACAACACGTGTGACGATGGTGGTGGGCTGACGCGAGAGCGATGGCCACAACAAGTACATTGCTGAAGCAAAAAGATGGGCTGAAAGAAAAGGGGCGGGGCTAATTTGTGGAAAGATTTCGCCATGTCATATTAAAATTTTCATTCATAGGAATAAATGTCACTGGTCACCGTTAACTGTACTCATCAGAAAACACACACCTGCAGAACAATGAAAGGAGGACTTGTGCATTACCTGTGCGCAAAAGAGGATCACAGTGAGCAGGCCAATCCAGCTGTGCAGAGAGTAAAGGTTGGGAATGGGTGGGCTCGCCAGGTTGTGCGAGTCAAACACAGTCTTGAGAGCCACCACAGAAGACAGGAAGGCAAGGGCATGGAGGGCACCATGGAGCAGCTTGAGGCGCGACTTGCGCTCGCTCCTCAATGCGCGGTACACCAGGATACCTGCACACGTGTAAAACATAGAAACGTAGTCTCTTCATTTCTCTGAGATAAACATCCTCCCCAGATTCAACAATACCCTAGTGGCAGGAGACATATTAATGTCAGTTCTTACTGTCGATCAGCCTGTCACAGTTATAAAACAGTACTTGCTGGATAAGATTGCACAGAAACATGGTCATATCAGAGCCTCCAAAATCTACATGGATAGAGTCCTTTTCCCCAGTTCATCCATACATAAAGAAAGTAGCGACAGTTTCACACCATGAAATCTGTAGGACAGCAATGTGCTGGCTTTTTCTTAGAGTCTAAGAGATAAATACATGCCCTCCATAAGTCGGTTCCCAAACCAGAGAAACCCTTGCATTAGCAGGAGAAACACCACAGAAACATCAATGCAACATCTTGCAAGTATGGGTTTGTTGCAGGTGCAGGGGCTCAAACCAGGGCCTCCCACACTTCGCTTCGAAGTGTGGGAGGCCCTGGTTTGAGCCCCTGCACCTGCAACAAATTTTTTTTTCCGCATTACTTTCTTTCTGTCTGTCTTCCTTTCCTTCTTTCTTCAGTACAGCCACAGTGGCTCCATTTTGATGGTGGTGAAGTACAAAAAGTTCCCACGCACGTAGATGCTTAGGGTGCATGTTGAGGAACCTCGGGTGGACAGAATTACCCCAGAGCCCTCCACCGTGAGGCCTGCCTCATAATCACAGCTAGTTTCGGCGCGAAGAACCTCATCATTTTTTGTTTGTTTATTTGTTTGTTCCTTCAGTAAAATATCTAAGGTGGTCATATGGTGTGCAAGGTGAATCCACTGCTATATTTAAAATGCACACTTACACCTGATTGGTCAAAGTGAGATCGTGTGATCTGCTGGCTCCGCCAATGGATATCCTGCGGACTACTACTACCACACAGCCAAAAATGACACAGAGTTTGCTGGAAAACATATATATATATTTTTTTTTCCCAAAAACACGGATTCAGGCCTTGCATCAGAGCCCCCAAAATCTATATGGACAGAGTCCTTTTCCCCAGCTCGTCCAGACATTTAAAAATGTAATGGCAGTTCCACACCATGAGACCCAGATTCCACAACAAAAATATGTTGCTGTGCAGCATATTTTTATCCTGTCTTGAGCACCTGCTTGATGAGGCTTCCAAAGGGGATAGCACTTCAAAGATTTCATAGGTTTTCAGGCACATGGACAAATTCTTTTTTTCTTTTCTTATTAAAAAACAAGGTGCTGTGAAGCACTGCAATGATCTTTTAAGAATTTTTAAGAGCAATGGCCAAGGCCTTTCTTTTACGAAGGAACTACATCATAGCAACACCCTGTAATTTTCCGATTTAAAAATAGACCTTTTATGACAGACAGGCTTGTTGGCAATATTTCCTACTTGTTAAATATTGAATCACAATGCTCTGCTTGAAACCTGCTCTCTCGAAGTCATGTACACACATGATACAGACGTCATTCGACAACCAGATAGAGTGACTTAAAGCTTTCTATGAAAGCTGAAAGGTTCAAGTGCCACAAGGGAAGAGCAAAGGACTGTAAAACCTGCAATAATACCTTATGTTCATAAGGTCTCACATAGCCTCAAGAACTTCGCAGCCCAGTATGGCATAACCAATGCTTTTTCTGCCCCCACCAGACTGGCTAAACTCTGCTCGAGAACTTCTTGCACTGAGACTAGCCAGTAAAGATGTGGTAAGAAACACGACATAACCTATGGAAAATGTGCCACAGGCATAGTATATGAAATTCCCCTTATGTGCGGAAGTGATACATCGGCCAGACAGGCCAGTGTCTTAATGTACACACCATGGAACATCAACTCCCAAAAAGATGACCCACTCAAGCTAAAACTCATACATTAGTGAGTTTTAGTGATAGCGGGAGCTCATACCAAAGAAAATACACGAGCGGCACTGACCATGAGCGGAAAATGGCGGTGACTTTCGATATAAAGAATAAAAACAAATTGAAAAATTATCCGATTGGTGCCAACTTCCTCAAGACAGCTCCTGCAAACAATGTAAAGTAATTGGTCTGAGAAGTACCTGTGTGGGGTCGGGCGGGGGATTGAACACAGGCCCTTCATGCGTAGGGCTTTGTAGGCACTACGTCACCTCAGTAATATAAGCAAATTAAAAGGCAGTAGAGATTAACAATGCGCTCTGTGTTGCCACCTTTTCTGCTCATAGAGAGCACTTGGAGTACCAACATAACTTCTCCGAGGCTCAGCCCAGGAACAACAGCCCAAGAACTTTGTCCCGATGAGAAAATTCCTTAAGCCAGGCAAACAGTACAAAACGTTACAATGTGACAATATTTAAAACAAACATACCCATGCTAGCCCATCATGCAGCTAAGTTCTCACCATTCCCATAAAGAAAAACTAGGCCCAGGACCATGAAGACTGGGTGGTAGTTGAATTCCGTCTTGGGATTGCTAGGGCCAGAGAAGCCACCAAAGTAGTGGCTCGTCCAAACGACCACCATGAGGACGCAGCCCAGACCAAACAGCTGGGCCAGTCCATAGCCAAGGGTGAACCCTCGGAGGTCCTGGTTGACATTCAGATCACGATCATATGGTTCCATCTTCCTGCAGGCAGATTGCAAACAAATAATGAAAATGTAGATTTACTTACAGAACATCAACACATGCAGTAAATTAGCGAACTCCAGTGCCTTAACTTGCACACACGTAACCAAGTTTATCCCCATCTTGTTCCTCAGGAATGAAATATTAAATCCAGCAAGACCATAGCTGTAATACATTTCCCTATGGCAATACCTGCAGATGCCACAAGCTTTAGTAAACCTTCTTACACACACGTACGAGGAAGCCAAGTTTCCTCCCTCCTGAGCCTACACTTGCAGTTCTTGGAATAATAGGCCCACCATACACTGCTCTACATTACTCAGAAATCCTAGCAAGTCAAGCAGCTGGCAAAAGAAATAAGTTGCATGCATGTATAGGAATGCATTATCCAAATTTACGCATGGTGCGAGGAAGAAAGACAAATACTCAGCCATACAGTCTGCGATCAAAATATTGCTGACGACTTCGACACGTGAGAGTGGATGGAATATGCTGCTGCCGAAGGAAGCCGCACCAAATGCCACGACAGTGCAAGCTTAATGGCAGAGTTACAGCTGGAAAGGCTAGGAGCATGACATTGGGAGAAAAACATGCTGCAGCTGCACTTTCAAAACAAGTGTCTTTTTGTCTTTGTTTTTTTAATGCTTTGGTTTAAACATTTAAGTATGAATGTGGTTTGTAGTTTGCTTCAAACTGTATATTAAGCACAATATCTGTTCGTTATTTTTTAAGCAGTGTATGCCTAACACACACATACTTTTCATATACATATATATGCAAATATATATATTTCGATACGGGTACGCTGATGCGCGTTCATTAAACCAATGTGTTGTTGTGGCTAAAGCCGAGCAACTGCTTCCTCATGATTCGTGTCACATGGCCACTTCCTCTTGCGATAGAGCCTCATCCAGATCAAATTCCATGGTCGCGATTGGCTCCTCCTTTATCAAACCTGCGGAAGGGAGCCAATCACAGCTCAAAGATTTAATCACAATCAGGCTTACTCGCTATCAGCAGTGCACCGCGTGACGCCGGTATACAATCACAGACCGTGTTCAAACAGCATAAGCTGTATTCTCTGCACCTGCATTTGACCACAGGCGCGTTAACAGCAACCACCCCTAGCCAAAATAATGCAAGTTACTCCTACAAACGCCTTAACAGAACGCGCAGCGTCCATTTATATCTATAACAACGGTACATCAAGCTATTAGCAATCAAAACAATGCCCACATTGTTGCGTCTTGCAGCAATACGTATTCACAGTCACCGGCACCGCAAGAGTTCGTAATCACTCTCCTATTTGACATCGGAGGAGTTGTCAGCTGTCACGGTGTTTCACCTGTCCACACCGCCGAACCGCGAGATGATACCTTTGACATTCAACCCTCTGGTGTGACACACTAGGCCGCACAATGCTCAGCTGAACCAATGCCTCCTTTGGCTGAACATACGCCAGCGTTTCAAGATCGATATAAACGGTTGCGTGAGGTGTGTACAAGCGGCCGGTGGGACGGAACAGGTGGCACGGCTAGCCTGAGGCGTCGCGGGAGCGACCATATGCTTCGAAACCTGTAGCGCGCTCCTGCAGAACGAGAGAGGGCGAAGAGGAAGTTTCACGCGCTCACACCGACTTCTCGCGATTGTTTGACATCATACCGGACGTCGGATGCGGCTGCTGCTCCCAGCGGCGACGATAAAACGACAACTGTACTCGAGACAGATAGCTTAGGTCTTGGTATGGTAAGAAAACTAAACTGCACTCAGATCTGTTGAGCGCCTCCTCCCTTGCGACGGGCGGGATCACACTGTTGGTTTTTTTGTTATGACTTTGCAGCAGTGAACCTCCTTGCCGCCAAAATTGACGGTAGAATGGACGTGGTTGCTTTCGCTAGCGTCAGGGAGAGCCACGAGGCGCGCGACACTGTTTGCGCGCACTATTTCAAAGATGCGTATCTGCTTGCAGTTTCTGACAACCTCTCATCGCATCTCCATTCTCTTACGCAAAGCTCTTACTATGGGCCAAAGAACAAGATACTGCTGAATAACTCAATTTCTAAGAGTACTTAGCTCTGGTGGTCGGACATCACGTTAATGCGATTTGGCACACTGTGTAGATTAACGTTCAACTACATGCGGCTCATATGTCCTATGTCCAATGCGTGTATGAGCCGCACCAATTCAGACGAGTATGTCATGTTGTTGGTCATGACTCACCAAGGAGGCTTAAAATTAATAAAAAATTTAAACCTCCTTGTGAGTCACGGCCCATCAGGCATGTTCGTCATACATCCCTGCCTTTACACGCCAGTTCTGGCATATACCAAGCATAGGCGTGCGCAGAGATAGTAAGAGAAAAGGAGAAGGTTCCTTACTATATGAGGGGGCTTCAGCGGGAGGGGATTAAGAAAAGGAGGGGGCGCTGGAGTGATCCCTCCAAACGGGGAACACAGCGCACGCCTATGATATTAGGTAGACGAAATGCGAGTTTTAAATTTTTCATACAATATTTCTTGTACCATGTTTATTATACCATATCTCTTGCGTCATATCTTTCTGCCACCGATTTTTTTCGATGCTACCTTCGCATGAGAATGCCGCAGGCGGCTACTTCATTATACGTTCAACTCGATAGGTGCCATCCGCTTTTTCACTGTTCGGTGTTAAAACAAAGTGTGGCATTCTTCAGTGCAGAGGTTAACACAGAATTTTGATTTTGGAGATATGTTACCCATGGTGTCCCCAGAATAACGCGGGGCTGGGGGGAGGGGGTATCCACCTGGGCTGGTGTTCGAGGTTAGGGGAAGGGGGACGTAAATACCTTCTTTATAGTGCCTGCCCACCTTATTTCGTCGTGAATGGGATTGGCACCTGCCCGATTTCTGCCCGGCCTGGCCGGTTCTTGTTTGCACCGCAGCCTGGCCATCAGTGGCCGTTTCTCTCTCTCTCTCTCTCTATTCATTTTTTTTTTCTTCTTCTGGAGTCTCTATTCATTTTTTTTTTCTTCTTCTGGAGGGGGGGGTGTCGAACCGAGGTATATATTAGCGTTCGCTTGTGTATACGGTGTCACTGCTCACTGGTCTGGTGCATTCGCATACAACGAAGAGCTCTTCATGCAGGAATATGGCACATTCAGAGCACTCTTATTTAACCAAAATGCCAACCCCATGTAGTGCAAACTTATTCAGTTCACTGGCATTTTTACTCCAACCAGTAACTGGTCAGTTCACAGTTGTGTTCTTGCATGCACGCACTTATATTATGCTCATTTTTCGATTGGAAAACAATGTTAAAACCAAGATATGTCAAAGACTAGCATTCTGTATTTTTGTCAACATAAGTCTAACCTCCTGTGCCAATTCCGCCCCCCACCCCCTTTTCCGTTATGAGCCGATTTTCTTTTCGAGAAAAGTGGCAACGCTAATCGTGAAGTGGGCAAACTTTAGTCGCAGTAGTTTGCCAAGAGGGATGCAAAGTAATGCAAACGCCAACTTCGCGCAATCACCTTGTTCTGTTTTCATATACCGTCTAGTTCGTAATGCCCCTGCACTCCTGAAAACATGTTCACTATCCGAATCGCGTGCATATTGCTAATAAACTTTCTCGAAGCAGTTTCTGGCAGCGTAATCGTCCGTAGCGTTCACGTACATCTTTATAATTAACTTGTCTTTTAACAGTTGCTTCCGCGGGACATCTCTCCATTTGCCCACCAATAGACAACTTGCACCATTAAAAACGTGCAACTGCGTGTGAATACCATTTAGTCAATCCATTATAATTTGATAGTTCATCGAATAGCATAAATAATAATAAAGAAGTGTGAGCATAATAACTGAGACGTCATACTTGAAGGGTTGGGCAACAATAAAACGAGCCGAGTCGGCGAAGGAAGCTCACGTCAAGCTCATTATGAATGTGCTGTCATAAATTTTAGAACAAAAGTATGTACGCGCTTGTGCGTAACAAAACTTCTTGCTCGGCATGTTGGTTTACTATGCTCAAAAGAATGTACAATTCTCGCGGCTAAACCGAGACACCAGGTCAAACGCGTAGAAGTGAAAGCCTCGTCTGACCTGTCGTATTTGTCTGTTCTGGCGCATTTTACATTCCCTTAGCACTTGTGTTTGTGTGTTCGTTTCCAACAAACTTTTATATAAGTGAAAATGCATGTACTGCTTCAAATTTTCAAGGAAGCTTGTCGGCTTTGCTGCTGACCACGAAGCCGTTTTGAAAAATGTTTCACGCATTCTACGTACGACTTTAGTTCGAAACCACAAGTCCATTGCTACAGCTTGTCACATAAGTATATAGTAAGCCTCGGAGAGAGGCTTGTTCCCCTTCGAACTGATGCGGTGAAACCGTGAAGGCAGAACGATGTAGCTGGCCCGGCAATTTTCCAATGAGCCTTCCCGAAGCAACGATATGGGGTATCTAGAGATCTGAAGCGAAAAACAGAGGGGAAAAAAAAAGCAGCGCTCGCGATAAGCTAAGGCTCTTTTGAGACTCGATACGGGCTCTCGTGTTTCCACTGATGGTTCAGCTGCTCGCAAAGAGGCAATACGGCTGCGCTGACAGTGGACCAGAGGATGGCGATGCTCGTGGACAGCATACAACGCGCTCTAGCGCTGTTCGCGGCCCTGGCTGCATGCAACGCTGTTTCGGCGCTGTACCCTCGCGAATCTGAGACGAGGGAGGTGAAACTCCTCGACGGGGTGTGGAACTTCCGCGCGTCCAGCGATTCTGATCCCGAAGAGGGCTTCGTCAAGAAATGGTTCCAGCAGCCGCTCTCACTGGTTCGTACGCGCTGCTGCGTTACTCCTTATTTTTTTTTTCGTTCTTCTCTTGTTTGAATTCCCATGCGGCTTAACGTCAGCCACCGGAGCACACATGCAGATATGTGGTGACGAACACTTTTACTAGTATACGCAAATCGACTGTTAATTTAAATCTCAGGATATCTAAGCGATACAATGTCTTTTCTTTCCCTAGTTGTTTCATTTATTTCATTCAGCTTATATTTACTCTCGCAGCAACTTGCTTGTTAAAGAAAGAATTGCGCACAATTAGCGTTTACAGTACATGTGAGTTGAACAGAAAATCCTGGAAACCAACCTTTTTATTGCAGTAATTAAAATAATAAATTTCGCGAAATGCACATAAAAGGGAATCGAATCTCGTAAAAATCAAGATTCTATAGTTTGTCGAGTTCAAAAAGTAAATCACAGCACCAAACTTTTTTTACGAATTCGACGTATTCGCTCAACAAAAGATCTGAACGATCCAAGAAAATCGTATTATAAACGCAAACCAGCCCGAAGTCGAGTTTCACAAGAGTGATGCTGACGGAGTTCATGTCTGTTAACAGTGTAAAAGAAAGAATAATATTAACTGGATTCTAAAAAAATAACTACTGCAGCATACCAGTTAAGAAACCTCGCAACGAAACGAAAGTAAAGCTAATTATGAATTATTATAGCTTGCATGATCACAGTGAAAACGGTGCGCAGTGACGTATGCTACATGGGTATAAGAACGCTGTGCAGTCAGCCGAAATGAGTACTTTCTCTAGACAGTTGCGTGGCCTATTTGATATCGCAGGAGCCTTCCTCGTGTGCATCCATCGTTGCCCCTCTCTTCAAGTACATCTACGCTCCTATGGGCAGTCATGACAGATATAGGCGCAAACACACACAGGAGAAAGAGAACACAGGCCTGTATGTGTCCTGTGTATGTTTGCGCATATATCTGTCATGAATATCTACTAACTAGGCAGGATATCCGCCATCTTATGGAAAGCTCGAGTCAATCTTGTATTTGGTGAAAGTGTACATACATGGTTCTGGCGTATGGTCTCACGGCGGAGTGCTCTCTGGTTCACAAATTCTAGTGAATATCCAGTACAGCTTCTATCGTACAAACATTCATTCAATTTCATGACGAGCTGCGTTCCATGGGTCACATAACAGGAACGTTGCAATGGAACTGACTTGCGGGTTCATAGGCTCGGTGCTGCTACCTACGCCATTGCACCGTCTATAATATAGCATCAGTTTTCACTAATGCGTCCTTAGTATACACGTGATCCGACTAACCAATCGAGCTAACGGTTATTTTACATCTAGACCCACCGCTTCAAATTGTGCTATCGAGGCAGTTCCAAGCGCATGTACTATACAATGTTTCGTGTACTAAAGTACCTGATAATAGCGTGGTAACCTTTTTCCATGACAATGGAGGCGTAGGAGGGAAAAGAGAGAAAGGGTGATGTGCGTTTGCTCCAGAAGCAATCATTCAGGATAAGTATATATGTTTACTTCGATGCTGAACTGCTGCCTGTATCGCCAAATACCCAACGTGACAATGGGCTCATCACATGGCTGCTCAGTCCGTGAGAATAACGTTACAACCAAAATTACGGATGGGGATAGGAAGTAGGAAGAAATATTTTCTGTAATACGTAATATATTGCATCTAGGCCACACTGTGACCAGGGATTACAGAAAAAGTAACTTCTTCTGCTATAATCATGCACTTTAATTCTTGCATTCGAGTAGTTGTGCCGCATTGAAAATATGAAAACATCACAGTTGCGAAGCCGCACTGTTTCGCCGTCCCAGGGCATTATTTCGGATCATGACGTAAAATACCGCATTGATGAGTTCGGCGCTTATAGTAAAAACAACACGTATCCTCTGTCTTCCCATTCCTCAACAGTGGGTCGCATTATCCAATGGAAAACCTTTTAAGCATAAAGATTCCTTGAAAAGCCGCCAGTATTCGTAGGAATTCTCAAAATGTGGTGCACAGCTACCCGACAAGAATACCCATACCACACCATTCAGGCCACAGTTTCAAGGAAATATTGCTCATGTTACTCGTGTTACGCATTATTAAGGTGTAATCGTGCAGGGTATTTTAGTACGGATTCCCGTTTACGTAACTTCTTCAGTACCTTAGTCCCTGTTTTATGCGGCAGTGCTGACGACGCGTCCTTATTTCCGTGGATCTAGCTCAGTCTTCAGGCGATTCCAACTTATCTGTTACGTGATTGTAGCCCTGTATATAATAAAGCAAGCAAATGCGTGCTCAACAATATTTCGCAGATTTTCATGAATTACCACGTCCTCAAGCAAAAGTAAACCCAGTTCCACACTCTTTGAAGTCTGTAGCGTCATCATGTAGCACCGTCACGTAGCACTGTCAGCATCATGTAGCACTGTCACTGTCAAGTGGCAGTTGGCTGACGGCGAGGGCGGTATGGGTAGTGGGTCAAGGGCAAGAGCGGGTCCACTTTTCCCTTCTGCGCCACCCGAAGTCTTTCTTTCTTTCTCTTTCTTTCTTTCTTTCTTTCTTTCTTTCTTTCTTTCTTTCTTTCTTTCTTTCTTTCTTTCTTTCTTTCCTACAGTGTCTCTATATCGTCCTTCGCATAATCGCTATCATGTAGCAGTGCGAGTAGTGGGCCAAAGGCAAGAGCGGATCCGCTTTTACCTTCTGGGAGGAATCAACCTCGACCCTGAACAGCTCAGCTTGTTAAAAGGTGGAAGATCATCGTTCCTTGACCTCCAATGTACGACTGTGAATATACTGACTGAACAGCTCTCGTTACGTGCATCTCGCGATAAGGCAAACCTGCTGACCGGCTCACTAGACAAATTATGCACGCTCTTAAGATAGTACGGCTGGATACATCTCGTGTCACCATATGCCTTCTGTAAATCTATGAGAGAAAGATTCATGCTTCCTTGTCGGGACGCGATGCAGTAAGGCACACCGGACTTTATTTATTCGCTTGCTGATCTGTATCTTCGGTTTATTGCTTGCAAACCATCGCGTATACTGTGGGATGCGGAAGCAAACTTTCCAGTTGTAAAAGTTTCGCCTCGTGATTTTCTTTGCTCGCCTCGTGTATATTCTGGTGCCGTTCCCTGCCATAATGAGCCAGCCATACAGGCAACACCGCTTTGAGCTTCATATAAAAACAAGTTTCAACAATTGTCGCGTATATAACCAGACAATCCGCATCCATGTGGTGCAGCTGCAATGAAACGTTGGAAGTTTGTAGACAGAATACTTGTGGCGATGCCATCATCCAAAACCATAACGCGAAAAGTGTGCGAAAGATCAATGGTCGTAGGTCGAAGGCAAGTGCATATATTCCACACTACGCGCGCGGGGTTTTTAGTTAGAACTGTACTACGAGAAGTAAAATGTGGTCTCAGAAGTGATTTGTAGCCGCCGTAATTTAATTATTTTTCCGAGCTTAACTTGAGGCACAAGGAAGGAAAGTAAGAGGAGGATAAAGGAAAGGCAGAGAGGTTATTATGGGGGCTCAGCCTACTTGACTACCCTGAACCGGGGAAGGGGAAATGGGAGGAAAAGGAGGAGATAGAGAGAAGGAAAATTAATAAAGATATTTCATCATAATACCGCCGACGTTGTAAATGACGCGTGTTCGTTGTCAAAGACTGTCGATCAGTCCGAACGCAATATGCAGTGATGAAAACGACATAAATTTATGGTATAAACATAGACGACAAATTTTCATCACACTTTTACATTGCACTGTGTTTTGACCTAAATGGCTTCAGAGGGAAGGAGTTTGGAGGAGGAGGGAGCGATACAGTGAACCTTCGCCCCCCCTCCCTCTACCCTCGCGCTTTCATTACCGGAGAACCCTGCGCGCCTATGCGTATAAAACTACAATCAAGACAAGACATAACCCAAGTTGGGATTTTTTGTGGAAAACCTTACCGCACTTCCTCGTGTAGTACTATAGCACTGTGGTTTATTTCGGTTAGCACTGGTTAACCATGGGCTAATACTCGCAAGCGCTGCTGCATTTGGCTATTCCATCTTATAAGAATGTAATGAAATTGCACGTGTGAGGTCTCGGATTCACCGCGAGAAATGCTTCGATCATTCTGACAGTCTCCTCTCAGAGAACAAAGTTGCCTCAAATCTTTCTTCTTGCTGTAAGTCTGTTTTGCGAACGACGCGATCTTTAATCTTCAAACAGTGTTCACATACGGAGGGTAAAATAGGAGCACCCGCGCAAGCTTTATATATGGACACTTGTCACCATGGTCATCTGTAAATTACAGCAATTATATACGTCTCGTAGTCATGTGCCGACAGGAACTCGCTGTAGCCTGCACATCAAGGACATCCGACCTTGGCTTATCAGCAGACGAAACCCACCCCGCAGTGTAAATGAACCCCAAATACAGGAAAATTCAATATTCACCTTGATGGGGGCAGACCTGCATGCGCCCTCTTGATCAAAGGATCTCTACAACTTCGGTGCATAAACAGTTCTGTCGAGAGGCTTTTCGCGAGTGGCGATTATCACGAACGCTGCCGTCAACCACTTCGTATCGCTATGCAAAACGAATTGTCCCTCCGTTAGCCGGCCAGACGTCGAACCTCAGCTATCGTCAACAGATACGGACTAAAATCAGCGAGAAAGAGTTCAAAACAAGAGCGGTCGCGCATAGTCAAAATGAGTGGCTTACTGGAATACGTAACGCTTCTAGAACGTTTCATTTATTGGTCGGCCTTAATAAATGTCAGGCCCTGACCGAAACGACATTATATATACACGGGTGTTTCAGAAAAAGTGTCCATAAATATTATAAATACACACACACAATAAAAGAAATATCTGTGCAATTTTTGCGGAATTGCTTTGTTCATGGTGGCAGGCATTGGAAAATCGGTAAGATTGATATTTGGAACGGTAATCAACGAAGTTGGACTAATTAACTTTTAAACCAAAGCAGCTAGATGTTCAAACAAAAGTCACGAATGAAAGTCCTTTCGACAGGAAATCCATATCCCTTGCAATAGTTTCAAAAGCGCAAGGCTGGTAATTTCTATAGATCGCTGAAACCTAAATGGAAACTGAATGGCGAAAGAGCGCAGTTTCCGCTGCCCTTGGTAGTGGCGTGAGCGATACAGTTCTTCGAGCCGCGTTGCCGATGACGAGCAAGATCCCTTACCAACAGGCGATCTTCGTGGTGGCCAGGAGAGCACAAAGAGCCTGTTCGTGGTGTTCACTGCTCTCCTTGTGTCCGTGTCCTGCACGCCTCTTCTTTTGATTATGGATTTTATGGGCACATTTTATGAAATACCCGGTATATACAAATAGCGAGAGAAAGAGAGGTTTAACACCATAGTGACCACGCTGTCACATCTTGTGCAACATATAAGAAAAGGTGGCCGATTTCTCATGACTGTCGTCGCCGCATCTCGCTGGTGTTCAAAGAGGGCCTCTCGAACGTTTATTTTTTTCTTTTTTCTAACGCGGCAATTGAAATGGCAGTTTGTATTGTTGCTTCATTCAGTTAAGCTAAAGGAATAACCTGACAAATAAATACCCTTCCACTCACGCGAAGGCGAGGAAAAGCGAAGTTGCCCATGTGTGTACCGCACGGCCCTTTTTCGATCCCTTGACCTTTAACTTTGTCATACCTTTACCTAGAACTTTACGCCGTCTATACACCATCCGTATACCGTCAACTTAACGGGTAGCTTTATGTTTTATTACGAACATTATTCTGCCCCCGAGATTACCGGCATGTGCATTTCGTCTGAATTTTATTTTATTTGAATGCACGGTTGACGGAGCGACCAGTCCCTGGGGTTTTCTGGGCGTCGTTTGCTCATACGCCGCCTGTTCTTTGACAGAATGCACGACGCGGAGCATCCCCATCAGGTTGTCCACTAAACTGGCAGGTGCGTGACTCTCTGCTGAAGGGACCACGTGTGCTCTTTCCTTCTTCGCGACACAGAAACGACTCTGTTTGGCCCGGGCACGTCACGTGAACTGCCAGCGGGAATAAATACTCGAAGCGAGAGAAATATGTGCGCACTGCCTTGATGGTGGTGGTGGCGATGATGATGATAGTTGATTTACCAACGACGGTGACAGCTGCGTACGAGAGTCTAGACGTAACAAGCTTCACTTGGAAACAAAGGAGCAGCAGAAAAGGTGAGGGACCAGCATGAACAGAAAGCAACAAAGAAATAACGTGATAAACTCCGAGCGAGGAACACAGTTCAACGACCAGGCCTTCGAACAAAGTAACCTCACAGAAATTACATGCAAGGGCAGACAGGTACGATACAATCATCTCGAGACCTTATCTTTATTTATGCAGCGAGTACAAGCGCATTCCGGAGGCAGCTTAGTAGTCGCCTCGGCATATCTAGACCAACATAATAGCATTGAAATGTGGACGTCAGCCCTAATCGCAGCAACATGACAAAGAATGCGAATAATAGAGCACTTATGGGGCTTATATTGTTTGATACTGAAGCTACATTCATGCAGACCTTTATCTTTTGTGTTGCGAATTCGGTGTGTCACGTGGCAGTAATATGAAGGCAAGTGGGGTAGTTGAGGACGAGTAGCTGTCTTTCAGGCCCCCGCAATTTCCTCCGCCTTATCTCTATACATACATGCATAAGTAATATTTTTAGAGGTAAGTCACCTCTCCGATATTTTTTTAGACGAGCAGCCAAACTCTTCAATGAATTCATCAGTTTAAAAAAGAAAGAAGAAAAAGATGGCAGATCCCACGTGCAGTGGGAATCAACGAAATGCGAAGCACGCATCAGGAACGTAAAATGGATCTGCGTTGTTGTCTCGCTATACCGATTTTGGTACACATGAAGTTAACGAAACGGCCGCAAGAGCACCAAGACCGTGGCATGTAAACCATGCCGCTCATGACACGCATGTCTTGATTCTAATTTTATGATCTGTCATTTACGTTCGTCATGCAGTCGTGTCGTGCCATAGCAATTTTGGCACACACCCCATTAACGAAACGCGTGGCATGTAAATCATCCCGCTCATGACATGCATGTCACGATTTTCATGTTCTTAGAACGTGTCACCCATGGTCGTCATACATTGTTGTCTCGCCATACCAATTTTGGTATAGATCAAGTTAACAAAACGGCCGCAAGAGCACCGAGACCGTGGCACGTAAATCATGCCGCTTCATGACATGTATGGCATTATTTTCGTCGAGCATTACATTCACACTGTTCTGGCATTGTTGCTTTCCGTGGTCTACCCATGGTAGCCTGCAATGAATTGAATGAGTTGCTCTCCTCCAGCAACCGGCCGAGCCACAGGGCGCGTTCGGCGCGAGCGCGGGGAAACGCGGTCGGCGTCGGCAGCAGCTGTACGCCTCCCACTGTCGCCTGCTTCCCTCGTCCTCTCCACCTCGCTGCCACTGTGCTGCAAGACACTATTTTTGTGTTGTGACGTGTCATTTATGTTTGTCATTCAATCATGTATACGCTCATGACATGCATGTCATGACTTTCATGTTTGACCTGTAATTTATGTTCGTCATGCAGTCATGTTGTGGCATACCAATTTTCGTATACATCCCATTAACGAAACGGCCAGGAGAGCACAAAGTCGTAGGCGCATAGATAGATAGATAGATAGATAGATAGATAGATAGATAGATAGATAGATAGATAGATAGATAGATAGATAGATAGATAGATAGATAGATAGATAGATAGATAGATAGATAGATACGCTCAAAGTCGCCGAAGTTCATAAGAAATGCTTCGCATTTAAAAGTGATGTAGACCTTAGTAGACAGCCCATATTCTTTTTATCGTAGAGTCGAATTCAACCTTTAACAGGGCTCTTTATTTTCATGTGGGTGCTAACTGTGAATGCCAACATGCAGATGCCAGCTGCTGGCAAGGCTCACCCCAGCTTATAAAAATATCTCGAAGTAGTTCTTTGTTTGTTGCATTTCACGAAGACAGTGAGAATAGAGCTTATTTCTTGACCAGGCTCTTTGTGCCCTAAAGTAGGCGACCTCCTCGTTGATATTTCAAGGACAAATTCGCTCAATAAACAATTCGTTTTGTGAGGTCGAGTACATAGTTTATCGTGTTCACGAGAAGCGCAACGATAATTAGTGCTCCTCTTGTAGGATAATGTATCTATTACTTACCCCACCACGAAACTCTAATAAATGGAAGTACCACACACATAAACTTGTTTAACGCAATTCGTCTTCGTGAACCAGCATGCAGCTTCATAGGCAAAGCCAGGCCCGTAGCCAGAGGGATGGCCCTAGGGGCCCGGGTCCCTCCCGAAATTTTTTTTTTTTTTTTTGGGGGGGGAGGGGGGGGTTAAAGTGTCGTGCGGTGCTAATAACATAACATTTAAGTCTAATAATATCGTTGTATTTAAAAATGCACTTATTGTATATATTGCGATTCTTACCGAAAATAAATAATGAAAATAGATGTTTTTCTCAAATAGTCGCGTCCTTGAGCAAGTGGGCCCTCCCCGAAAAAAATTCCTGGCTATAGGTCTGGGCAAAGCATCTTTTTTTTTTTCCACTGGTGGGGAGTATTGATGCTTTGAATAAAAGGCAAGTGATATTCGCTCTTTAACTCACATTAGAATTTAAATTCCTATTCGTTGTCAACTATTACTTTCTTTAAAGTATGGTAATTACCACTAACTTACTGGAACTTCAGGATATAAACACCACCGCAGGCACAGGCTTCTCCTAATTACTCTTTCGCGAGATAAGAAGAAACTCTTGTGCATATTGCACACATGCTTGGCGCACAGACAAGTGCCGCGCTATGTCGCAAGTACGCCATTCTCGTGACAGGAAACGTACAAGAGCTGATAACGCAACAGCAAACTTTCGTATGTGGTTGCTTGTGAGAAATCAAAGTATCCGTGTATAGTACTTCGTGGTATCGCGCGCAAATCTGACTGCGTACCTGTACTTCACAGTGTCGCAAAGAAATTGAGTCACAATATAACCGTATATTTAGAGTTGCTAGTTTCCGGGCCTCACTTTTTTCAAATTCGGTAGGTAAGAATCGGACGCTATTTTCCGGCGTGATAAATAGGGGACAAATCGGGTGTTTTCGTGGAACCACACCGAAATCAGTTTTTTTTTTTCGGGTTATATTTGGAAACATAATTTAACAAATTACAGCCGCGGAGCGTCCAAAGCGCAGCAGGCAGCTTGTTAAACCAACTACAAGACACTAGCTTTCATTCCAGCCCGTAGTATGTAACTTCGTTATGCCAAGGCGAGACAGCTAGAACATCTGCACCGCAAAGTCCAATCAGCATTTAAAAAAATAAAAGACAGGAGAAGATTGGTTTATGTCGAACTGAAGTTCGTGGGGCAATCACGTTTAAGCCGATTTTTCTCAAGCGTATTCGGAGTGTAAAAATTCGGTAAAATTGGGTTGTACCCCAACAGCGAACAGCCTTACGTATATTGCTACAGGAAGTTCTCGCACGGTTTCCGGGGTAATCTGTTCTCGCGCTTATCAGAAAGGTGGGTTGCACCGCCTTAGCAAAAGTATGCAGTAATATCAAACAAAGTGCCTCTTGCAACTTTGGCTCTTTGATAACCGGGCATGCGCTGAACCACCGTGACAATCGCATATGTGATTTACCTAGAAAGGACAGACCTTATGACAGAATGATGAACATTTTTCTAGCAGGGAGTACTATGCAAGGCTAGTTTTATGTTCAACACGCTCCGACAAATAACGTGGAAACAATGAAGTGATGCGCTAAGAAAACTCATCCGCTAGCAACGGATATTTTTCGAGGTCGTGTGGGTAATGCTATGATTGCTTAGAGTATATGATGTTGCGTGTTTCTCGACTGTACAGCGAGAAAACCTAATGAACACAAATGTTCAATGAAAACGAATTGGTACAGCGCAGAAGCTGACTTGCTGTATTTCATATGACACTTATGTGAACGGTGCCCCGCCACGGTGGTCTAGTGGCTATGGTACTCGGCTGCTGATACGACGGTCGCGGAATCGAATCCCGGCCGCGGCGGCTGCATTTCGATGGAGGCGAAATGTTGAGGCCCGTGTGCTGTGCGATGTCGGTGCACGTTAAAGAACCCCAGGTGGTCCAAATTTCCGAAGCCCTCCACTACGGCGTCCCTCATAATCAGAGCTGGTTTTGGGACGTTAAACCCCACAAAACAACAACTTATGTGAACGCACTTGGTCATCGCACATATACAGTGGTGTGTTGTGTCGCCGCCTTTTGTTCTGTCCCCACAGCCCTTGTATTATTGCAGCCACAGATATATGCGCATTAGAAGCTTTTAGACAAATTAAACGCGTCGGCCTAAGGTTGCATCACCTCATCTGTTCCATGAAGCCTTGCAATGCATGCTCTGTTGTGGATACTTGGTATAGACGCATAAAGCTTACAGGCATGCGCAATAAATTTTCGTTCACTCGTCGCAGACAGGGCCGGTAATACCGATGCCCGTTCCGTCCAGCTTCAACGACGTAACGCAGAGCAAGGCGCTGCGCGACTTCGTCGGCTGGGTATGGTACGACGTGGAGTTCTTTGCTCCCGCTCGCTGGGAGCAGCGGCGAGGGTCCGGAGGTCCTCGGGTGTTCCTTCGTTTCGGCAGCGTCCACTACGAAGCCCGAGTCTACCTGAACGGGGAGCCCGTAGTGTCTCATGTAGGTGGCCACCTGCCCTTTTCAGCGGAGGTAAGGATCTCACGTTTATTGGAAGAACAATAGACTGCTTCTTCTTTTTCTTCTTTTAGATGCGAAGCAGCTCTTTGACTAGCCTGTGTAACACTGTCCCTCCGTGCGTCCGTACGAACGCGCCGCAACGCGCTCCCCTCGCCGCAGGTGTTGGAGCGGTGCCAAGTAGATCACGCCGCAGCTGCGCGTTGACGTCACGCTCCCCTCGCAGTGCGCGCTGACGTCACTCTCTCCCTCGCCTGCCGCGCGCTCGCGGCAGCGCCCGCAGCTGCCGCCTCGTCCGTTCGCCCGCAACACCTGCCGCTACCGCCGCTCGCTCCGCTACCGCGACCGCCGCTCGCTACACCGCCGACTCGTCGGTTCACGCGCAAAAAATTAACACCATCTTCCCAAAGGGAACCCTGATGGGATGCGAAGCACCCGCGTTAGCGCCGTTCAACCCGTGACGCCACCCGTGCGCAACGCTGCTGCTTCGCATCCCATCAGGGTTCCCTTTGGGAAGATGGTGTTAATTTTTTTGGCTGAGGTCGCTGTGGCATCCACAACTCTCTAAGTGGAATCAAATATTGAACACTTAATTATTCTCACTGAAGTGAGAGTAACTATACTCCGTGTCGTATACATCAGGTGCAACGTTGTGCATCAGGTGCGACCAGAAAGTAGTGCATTGCTTATGGTGAGCAAAAACAAAAGTGCCTCGCTGGCAGCCTTAAATCATTATACATGTCTGATCAGCTTGACAAAATGCACTCGCATTGCTGGGGAAACAATCGAAATATGCGAGTTTGTTATGTTTGTCGGGGTGATTCACTGCTCCTTTTCTTCTTTTTTCTTTACGGACTGCTTGCCTAGCCTTCACAGCGTTGCACCTGATGTATGAAATGGACTATAAGTGTTCAATATTCTGTCCTTAGGGCTACGGGTACTTCGCATAGACACATGGCCTACATGTACGTGAAGCCGCTGCTCAATTGAACAGTTGTCTTGATAACAATATGCAGCATTCACAGTTCTATCCGTCAGCACAGAACGGAAAGAATAGCCCGGAGACATACAAAAGGCATGTTCAGGTTTTGATGGCGCACTTTCGGAAACCTCAAGCAGGCGTGCGGGTCCCTGGTTATGAACTATGAACTTCATAAGGAAAAAATGCACGGATGAGCAACGACGGGTAGAAGTTAGTGTAGTCGTTTCAAGGACTGAACCTCCCAAACCACAACGCATTGTTACAGCTCAAGGTGCTTATATTTGGCTCTGTACAAAACCATCTTATATACAGTGTTTTTTCTTTTTTTTTCTCGAGAAGTTCCTAATGCGACGAATATTTGCTTAACGTGAAAATTCGACAATGTACGGTAAGCTGGCATTCTACCTATCAGAATTTGCGGATTCCGGGGAATAAGGTAGCTCCAACATTATCTAAAGCTTGTTCTTGCACTTCTTCCATAATGGCAGGCGCTACGGTTGAACCTTTCTTGCTTGCGGACAGATGGGTTACGCTACTCCGCGAATGCAGGTCACGAGGTGCTAATCTAAACCACATGACGTTGCTTATATACTGACGTTGCTTGTATACGTTGCTGTATACGTTGCACACATGTAAACTTCAAGAAGACAATTGTTCGAAGCGTGTGGTTTGGCCATTACCATTTTATGCCACTTAATGCCATTAAGCAGCGAGAAGAAAGTGTTGTAGTAGGAGTAATACTGTTTCTGGTAAGTGCCTCTCGTCGTTCTCATTTATGAAGATGATAACTTTCCCCAGGTGACAGAAATCATCCGCTGCGGACGTAAGAACCTGCTGACCGTTGCGGTAAACAACACGCTTACCGAGGCGACCATTCCTCAGGGTACAATGTTTCGACCGAATGACACCCACAGGTAAGCGGTATCTTTGCTTTTCGGCGATACTGCTTGAACGTACAGGTATACATTTACACATGTTGTTGGTTACTCATTTACGCATGCAAGTATAATCGCCCTTAAACACACACACAAATGTGCGCGCACATACATACATACATACATACATACATACATACATACATACATACATACATACATACATACATACATACATACATACATACATACATACATACATACATACATACATACATACGCGCGCGCGCACATGCACTCACGCACGCACACATTCGCGCGCGCGCTATAGAAGATAGGAGAGGGATGCGCTCACGCAAGGATAAACACGGTTTGTCCAGGAGTCATAAACATGGCTAAAATGCTTTACCTATGCGCTTTAGATGGCGCGATGTTGTATTCATGTAAACGAACACAAAAGAATGTTACACGCTAAACAAGCAGCCATGAAGCGATCTATAGAATCTCACGTGCCGATCCCTTTCTGTTATTCGGCACGTGGATCAGTCAACTGGACCTCGCTGTGTTGGCTGAAATCACCGTCAACTTCCCTACCAGGTATCCCCAAGGCTACTACCGCCTGGATGTGCCCTTCGACTTCTTCAACTACGCGGGCATCCACAGGAGTGTCGCCTTGTACACAACTCCAAGTGACTACATCGAAGACGTCCTTTTCGTGACCAAGAAGGCCACCGAGGAACTCGGTGAGGGGACGCTTCTGTACGCACGACAATTTTTTTTTTCTAGACCGTTGGGAATATTACGAGCTACAGGCTTGCAAGGATGCGAGTTGGCTACTGCTAAAGTTCTGCCCACAACTCATGGTGTCAAATGATCATTTAATTTCGATGTTTGACATAGCTTTCTGGAGCCGAAAGGCCGCGCCCAAGTTACGGGTACACATGCCGCCGTGATACGAGAGGTATAGGAGGGGATTAAAGCGACGACACTCGGGATGGCTTTCCCTAGGTGGTGCTGACTAAAATGAAGAAAAAAAGAGAAAACGTGATGGTCCTACGGCGGGTCACATTCATTAAACCCGTAAATTGGTATTGTCTTCAAGAGTAGATAGCGCTCAAACACGGGCTGCATCGTTGAAGCCAATAGTACTTTCGCCTGCCATTAACCTCTTTTCCCCTTCAGAGTGCCCAGCTTTTCCTCCACGGCAACGGTGCGTCCAAGATTTCCTGATTTTTAGACAGTAGTGCATTTCTCCTACATTATTAAGAGGGTTTAAACGTAGCTACATAATAGCTAGAATGATAAAGGGAACGCCACTACACCATAACGTGCGCGGATAGCGTCCATGTGTGTGCTCATACACGCTATTAATCTATAAAACACTCCTCCACATCGCCACACTTGATCGTTAGAGACTACTACTACTACTACTACTACTACTACTACTACTACTACTACTACTACTACTACTACTACTACTACTACTACTACTACTACTACTACTACTACCGTAATAATTCAAAGCGTTGATCTCTCCGTGCTGCCCAATTCCAGCGGTCGTGGACTTCAACGTTAACGTGAAGACCGAGAACGGGACGCCTAACTGCCGCGTGGCCCTGCTGGACGATCAAGGAGGCGCGGCCGCTTCGTCCTCGGGCTGCTCAGGCCAGCTGTCTCTCAGCGACGCTAAGCTGTGGTGGCCCGTGGGCATGCACAGCGAGCCGGGATACCTCTACACGGCTAGGGTAAGGCGACGACGCACAAAGGCCACACACACGTCATAGAAGGTGCGAGCGGGTTGGTCATGAATGGCCAGCAGCAGGAAAGAGAACTTGCTTCTTCTTTTTTTTTTTACTTCGGTTGAATAAAAATTGCTGGGCTTTGACGTGCAAAAACTACGACAAGATTATGAGACACGGTGGAGGGCTCACAATACTTAAACCAGCTGGTGTTCTTTAGCGGGCACTGACATCGCACAATACCCCCACCTTTTGATCAGCATTGTTACAGCTGTGTCAGCGCGGTGGCACATCCATTGAATGGTGTGCGCGAGTCGACCATTATTCGCCTTGGACAAGCATTAGACGCTGTATATTTAGACGTAACGCGTGCGTAATTAAGTGCGGAGGTCATAAAGACTGCGTTGCTATTCAATGGTGCCCACTCTGGCTAATCAGTGACGCGTTTCGAAACTTTTCCCTACGATGAACAAGTTTCGTTAGAATGAACGGGCCTTCCTCCTGGCGTTCATCGCCGTGATCGTAAGAACATTGGCATCAACGTTAGAACTCACAAATCGAACCCAACATCAGCTATAGGAATGGTAAAATCGATGAAGGATTAATCTATTAATCGATTAAATGTACACCGTTAATCGATTAATCGTCATCGATTTCCCCTTTCAATTAATCGAATGAATCAATTAAAGCTCTTCGATTAATCGATTACGACACACACACACACACACCAACCCCAACACTGCCCCTTTGCTGGAGCGCATGATTGCGACGCCGAGATGCAGATGTCGAGCGCATACGCAAGTAGAAGGAGCCGGAGCCGCAGGCGGCCACACCCCATAGAGATAGAAATGAACTCGACCCGATCTCCGTCGCCTACACCGTTTTATTTAACCCCAGATTTTACTTGCATCTTTGTAAGTACCACATTGTAACATGCGCAGCTTACTTCTTGACACGTCCAGTTCTTATTACCGTTGTATTTTACTCCTTAGCGAATTAAAGATCACTTGTCACCAATGAAAGAAACAGAGATAATGTATTGGAAGGTAGAGAGGGCGGCCTGATCTAGTACGCCCCGGCCTTCTACTCTACTTTGGGGACAACGCAACAGGGGAAAAAGAGTGATGAAGCATGATGATGGGGATAAGAATGAGTGATCCGTATATACATAATAAGACATGACTGCTTGCGCAAAGGGGACATGGACGCTAGTAATCATATGTCATTATGGTCGATACAACTAGCCCAAATGTCTGCCTTAACGCCTATATACCCTCTGATAACTGTAATGCTAGCTTACCTGCAATGCAGTTAGCCCAACTTATGGCAGCCATTCTGCAAAACAGCGTGCTATGACGCGGAAAATGTCGACTCAACTCTCTCGACATAAACGCTCATAATAGTTGAACCCCAGCACATGTAACTGGGACCTCACCTCCACTTGAAACGTGATAGGGGCCGCTATTAGTTGGGCGAATATGCTGTGCAGGGCAACGCACTCGAGGATTATGAAAAAGGTCTAATAGTCGCATAATGAAACGAAACCACTTTAGCTGCATTTAAGGTTAATGGTCGCTTTTCATAATCCGCAACCTTGCGCAGTGGTACCGAACGTCTAGCATCCAGTCCATTTCTATTGAAAAAATGACCTTGTAGCATTTGGTAATTCTGTATGGTCACCTATTTCGGGTGAAATACAGCTTTCATCTATTGCTTGTACTCCCATGTCAGCGAGCCTAGAGGCCGCCATCTACTGCTGTGGCACGAATGGAGGACAGTCGCGATATACTATGTGTTCTAATCTCTGACGCATTAGACAGCGCTCACAGTTCGAGCTGTACGCGCGATAGAAAAGGTGCGCGTAGCGCCGAGTTAAGCCGGCGACCAGGTGAAACCTGTGCAGTATAGTGGCACAGCTGCCCTTTATTCCAGCCGGGAGGAAAAACTCGTGTCACTCTGTTTCGCGCAGATGCCTGCATTGATGACCTGTTTGAGACCAGTATGTTGCTGTGCAATCTCGCATGAGTGACCTCAAGGAAGAGATCACGTCAGTTCGTGGTTATAATATTATCGAGGGCTTCCACAATATATAACAGACAAACCAAGAAATGTTGCCGTTCCTACAAGAGCGAGCGTCTTTAACTTTCCTTTCCTCCTCGTCTCTTCTTTTTGCCTTTCTCGGGATTTCCTCACCCTCGGCCACACTGCATGTTTCCGGTGCAACATTCCAACCAGTGTGGTCGCCGAAAGCGCCTCCGACTTGGTTCGCTCTAGTAGGCAGACTTCGAGGAAATACGGCCTACTGCCGAATCGTCCGTGGATCATGGCCACGCACGGATTCTTGGACCCTTGACAACGTCCAAAGATGACGGGCTCCCTGGGTTCAGTGGGCGAAAGTGCGAATTTTCACGCAGCCGCTAATGCGCACATGTGATCTCTAGCGCGTCGAATAAATACTTTTGTCGATATCAAACACAAGCAACGCCTCTCAAACAACAAGGCACCATTTTTCAAGCAGTTATAAAAATGTTGATTAATCGATTAAGACACAACAGCGAAAGCAATTAATCGCTGAAAGGTTAAATCGACGAACGATTAATGATTAATCGATTAAAAATTTTAATCGACCATCCCTAATCAGCTACTGCTCACGGGAGAAATGACAGGCAGCATAACGAGCAGTATTCCTGGTAAGTATACTGGACGTTTGCCTCAGTGAGTCATCCTAGATGCCACGAACTGACCTCACGGAATGTTGGACCCGAAATAGACATTTTTGAGAGTACGTTATCTCTCGAAAGAGGCAAATGCGCCACTGCATCCCCCACACCAGCGCCACACATGATACTCGCCACCGCAACTGCCAATTCGTCCCCAGTAATAACACTGCTTTATTTCTCCCTCGCAGGTGGAAGCCACGGTCGGCGATGTGACCGACGTCTACTACCAGAAAGTTGGCGTCCGCACCGTGCGGGTCACCAATGAGAGCTTACTCATCAACGAGAAGCCCTTCTACCTTATGGGCTTTGGCAAGCACGAGGACTCGAATGTGAGCATTGCTTCAGTGCGGAAAACAGATGTCTTGTTTCATGCAACGGCTGTCACAACCAGACACTCTTCATATCAAAATCGCAACCACTTGATCAGAACGAATGACCGGGTACAATCGAAAGCCAGAGAGAGAGAAAGAATGAGTGGTCGGCAGCGTTGTTGTTCGATTGGCCGCGAAATTCAAATCCTTGTAACACTACAGGTTAGGTACTGACTCAGTGCCTAACCTAGCTAACAGGCTAACGAAGCCATGTGTTAAGACACTGGTCTTACAGACGGTAGTCTTAGTATCGTGACAACGTACTGTCATAATTAATCTCCTTTAAGTAGAGACCACACTTTCGGTTCCTAATGCGCCATTTTCTAAGCGCTGTTTTATGAAAGGAAAAATTAGCATCCACCCGTCTGCAGCACAAGGCTACAAGGCCTAAGCGCTGTTTTAATTGCTTGTACGTGACCTACATTTAGTTGCGCTGTGGAATTCAATGCAGATACGTGGCAAGGGCCTCGATATGGCGCTGGTGCTGAAGGACTTCAACTTGATACACTGGCTGGGCGCCAACTCATTCCGCACGTCGCACTACCCGTACGCCGAGGAGATCATGGATCAGGCCGATGCTCAGGGCATTGCTGTCATCGATGAAGCGCCCGCTGTTTCCCTTTCGTACGTACCCTCATTCTCTGCTCTTCACAGGCAGGTTTTGCATATCTATCTATCTATCTATCTATCTATCTATCTATCTATCTATCTATCTATCTATCTATCTATCTATCTATCTATCTATCTATCTATCTATCTATCTATCTATCTATCTATCGTAAATACGTCTCTCGCATTGCCCTCTTACCGACTCCAACACACAGAATTTTGGTTCGCACATTTTGCCAGGCATTACTGCCTTGTCCTGTAAGTGTTCCAGCTATACTGAACTGGAATTCGCGCAAAGAACCACCCACTCAATCGTCCACTCATTCCGACGCAGCTCGTTCAACGACGCCATGTTGGAACAGCACAAAGAGCGCATGAGGGAGATGGTGCAGCGAGACAAGAACCGACCCTCCGTCATCCTATGGTCGCTTGCCAACGAGGCGAGCACGAACAAGCACGCGGCAGGTCCCTACTTCGCCAGTCTAGCAGAGTACGTGCGCAAGCTGGATCCCACGCGGCCCCTGACTGCTGCCCTGAGTAAAAAGTATGACCAGGACCTCGCGGTAAGGACGCATTCTGCACGGTGTCCGTAGGGCGCAATTCTAAGTTTTACTGATTTACACGCTAGGTATCTCTCCTCGCAGGCATGAACATCAATCAGTAGAACGAATCCAAACGCAAATGCGTGAACTTGGAACAGAAGTGAGCCGAAATCGGAGGAATTCGTTCTTTTCTTTTTTTTCCTTCTGTAAATGCCTTCTTGAAAGTAAAGTTCACTCCTCTGAATTGGACTTGAAAATCTCACTCCTGCACGTAAGCGAGTTTTTCAGGGAGTGGAAACAAGCTGCAGTTTTTACCTTGGTGAAAGCGGAATAATTATAAGCGCAGCCTTTCACTGCTTCTTTGGAAAGGGAGCCTTTTTTAAGTAAAGAGGTCCCTGTCGTGTTTTTCTTCCTTTTGTATACGCCCTATTTTTGAAGAAGAGTCATTGAATGTGGAGTGAAACAGCACTTCCACTGGATGTCATTCTCTTCTTTTTTTTTTTTTTGTAGTCTTTACAAAGGTAAGGCATACCTTATGTACGTTATACACCAGAGATAAACAAGAGGTATTTAGTTATTGCTCCCAACAAATCAGTTCACGTAGATTTCCTGTGAGTAAAAGGGCGGTCCCTTCACAGAGTACCTCGACATTACTGCACTGCAAGTTTGTAGAACTGTTTTGTTAGAACAAAAATTTAAGGTCCAATTTTTGTTTTTAGAAATTGCGTCAAGATCCTAGGGCTTGCACGGCAGTGAAATATCACTGCTTTTCCTTTTTTTTTCATTATGGCCTATGTCGTCTAGTGGTGTTGAAAATTGCCAAGTTCGGCATTCTATTTTTATTTTTTAGAATAAATGTAGCTCATATTTCTTGATAAGCATATACTGTTGTAGGCCTGTGCAGCTATGAAAATCAGAAAAATACCCGACATCACGCGACACCAACATCGTATACGCAGCTGGTTTACCGTGTTTAATATGTGTGGATTTAGAAAATCAAATGCTCATGAAAGCTCTACTTCCTTCGAGATGACATTAAAATGGAAAGAAATTGGTACTCCTCCAACTTTTATAGCAAAAATGAAATTTGAAAAGGCTAACCGTGATAGCAAACCGTCATTCTACTATACAAAAAATTATACGCACTTTTCGGTTTGACGACAATGTGCGTTGGTTCGACACTGAAAGTCAAATTCTTTCTCCTCCCATACGCTGCAGGGAGACCACTTAGACGTCATCATGCACAACAACTATCCGGCCTGGTACAGCGACACCGGTTCGACCGAGGTCATCGTGCCGCAGATCATAGACGAGTACAAACACATGTGGGAGCGATACCGCAAGCCCATCATGATAAGCGAGTACGGAGCCGACTCCATCCCCGGCATCCACGCCGACCCGTCGTTCGTCTTCACCGAGGACTTCCAGACGGAGGCCCTGGGCTGTTTCCATCGGGCGTTCGACCAGCTGCGCGAGAGCGGTTTCTTCTTCGGAGAGCACGTGTGGAACTTCGCCGACTTCATGACCACACAGAAGGGCAACCGAGTGTACGGGAATCGCAAGGGCATCCTGACGCGAGAACGCCAGCCCAAAGCTGCGGCGAAAGTGATCCGCTGTCGTTATCACAAATTGGCCAAAAGGGCGCTGCCGGATTCTAATGCCTACTGCATACCTGACGGGCGACCGTGAATGACATGCGTAAACTTACATGGGAGCGCGCAGTGCACGCAGGGATAGGTCCGTCTGTATACGCGTACTGTCGTTTCTCATGTGCTGAAGCTTTGCGAAAAGCCCAGCTCTTGCGGCTATGTGTAGCCCTGACGCAGTAAGATGTGTCATTAATTGATCGCCGGGAGTGCACGCCTTCACCTCGCCTCTCCATATTTCTGTGCACCGGAATACCTCGTAAGGAATTAAGAAATGACGCTGATATTTCTCGGCTGCAAAACCTAACCCTGGACAACGGCGACCTCCACTTCGCCTCCTGCCTCCAAGGGAGAAAAAAAAAAATGCTTGCCAGATTCACTTTCATTTAATCCATGGCGAAAAAACGAAAAGGCATGTCGAGCCACATCTAGGTGATTCACAAATGCTGGTCATGTTTAAAGAATAAGAAAAGACCTGTTGTGTGTCCCTCTGCCGTGAGTGAGTGAGCGAGTGATAACTTTATTATATGAATACACGGAGTCATCAGCTGATGACTACAGGGTATAACATTTTGATAAGAAAAGCATACTCAATAGCTTGCATGAAACATCCGTAACCCACATCCAGTCAGACCCTCGAGTATTTAACACTAAGAGTACAGAACACTTCAAGAGCCTGTGCAGGCTCTGAAGCTGCTCACAAATGGGCATAGTGTATTTATTCACCTGTGTTCCAAGGCTACATTTTCGTACCTATATATCGATACACGACTTTAATGGCTTGCGGGCTATTCTTTTATCCAGGCGTCTGAAAAACACTCATCCATGACAGAACGGCGGACGAAGATCACTCTAAGAGGGAACATTAAAGAGATTCGAAATTTCGTGGTTGCTTAACGAAATTGTTTACTTTTTCCTTTGTCCTCACTCGTGACGCTAAGCCGTCCTCACATCAGAACTGCAGTCACGTCTGAATTCCGAAGCCTTGAGAAAGTGCTGGACCCAAATATTTCTGTGGTACTTGCGACGATGTTCAGTAACCGCAGCCCATCATCTTCCATGGACATATAAAGGAAAAAAAAAAAAAACACAGTGCGAAAACGTGCGGGACAAAGTAAACAAAACACGACATTTGCCTTCGTTGTGTTTCCTTTGCTCCGTCCCGGGCGTTAGCGCACTGTGTTTTTTCTATCATGTGTTGTCTACTCGCCCAAAGTTGTCTTCCTTTGGCTTATATTCACAGTGTAGTAACGTCGACGAGTGTGTAGAGCAGTGGTTCTCAAATAATGGTCCGCGAAGCCACTTTACGAGGTTCGCGACACTCGTGGCCACAGAGAAAAAAAAGAGGTTTCTGATTATTATTATTATTATTATTATTATTATTATTATTATTATTATTATTATTGTTATTGTTGTTGTTGTTGTTGTTGTTGTTGTATTTTTTAGGCCAGTTTACTAGCCTTTGCCGAATGGCACTACGATGCCGCGCCGCGGCGGCTGCATTTCGATGGAGGCGAAATGTTGAGGCCCGTGTGCTGTGCGATGTCAGTGCACGTTAAAGAACCCCAGGTGGTCGAAATATCCGGACACCTCCACTACGGCGTCTCTCATAATCAGAGCTGGTTTTGGGACGTTAAACCCCACAAATCAATCAATCAACTACGATGCCGCGGCGAAGCCAACTTCGCCGCATGACAATAATGCACCAAGGCAAAGCCAGCTTTGTCGCCCTACATTGTGTATGCGGTGAAACGTACAGCGGGAAGGGCCCACAAGCTGTCACAGGCCACAGAACTGTCGGCACTGCCGAGCAAAAGTGTTGTACTATGTGTATCTTTCCTGCGCATAATGTTCCTGCGTATTTTTGTGCGCTCGCACTACACTGCCTCGGTTGGCCTCGGTTAATACATATTTCTTGCCGTATGTCGTGCCATCTTATAGCCAGAAGAGTTCATTTATAGCCGTAGTAGAGTCCATTTCACTTACGCGAACATCACTGAACTCCGGCTGAAAAACCGGCGGCGCTTGTGGAGCGCGCCAACTTTATTTATTTATTTATTTATTTATTTATTTATTTATTTATTTATTTATTTATTTTGCACAGCAAGCTTTTCATATCAGTTCCATAAAAAAATTGAGCATAAGGAATTCGTGCACTGATCTTTAATTTTTGCCATTATTCCTTTATATTAGTTACATGGAAAGTTCGAAATAGGAATTATTCGCAGAATCGTAGAGGAACAGTGGCTGGTGGTTACGAGGGCGTACGAATAGCAGGGGCTTCATTTCGTGATTTGTTTTGCAGGCAACCACACTCACCCTATTCCAGACAGACTCTAAACTTACCCAATTTGTGACTGCATATGCGACATGGTTCTGTTGCCTGTCTTGCTTTCGTGGTGTCAAGAATTGCGCCCTTCCTTAAACGCTGGTATAACGAGGGTCGAATACTTGGAAACTGTTAGTCGGTGTCTCGGTCGGTGCCGCCACTAAGGAAGCATCAGTAGTCTGACATAAAGCGTGTAATCTGTTAGGAGGCATTCACGTACGATAAGCCAATATCCTCCTACAAAAAGAGGCATCATGTCGGTCTTCTGGAAGCGAGGCCAGGTGGTGGGCGGGGGCCCGAGCTACATTTCTAATGTGTGGTCTGAGCACCTCCAACTTATCTCGGTAAGATGATCGTTTGCAGTTACAATGGTAAACACTATAAGTGTCGGGTGCCCATGCTGGTTGTTCCTGTCTGTGGATACGGCGTTTCATAGTGTCCTAATTCCATACGTTCTCCTACGCGAAGGCGGAAGTAGAGGCAAGAACCATTCCCAAAAAGCACCACAAAAGCGTTTTACCTTGACGGAGGTTTATGAATGACAACTGATAGGTTGAAATATATTTAAGCGCAGCTGACCACTGGTCAGCGACGTTCGACAGCTTGAGTGGCCGGAACAGCGTGAAGAATTATTTTGCAGTATACGCGTTCCCTTTCGTGGTGTGAATTAGGGTACGATTTATTAAAATAACTCTGGTACAGTACAGGGTACGCTACGCAGATCTTGCTCCCCTGCGAACATTCAAAACACAAAATGGTTCATACGCAAAAATTCGCATTGTTAAATAGGAGTCTCACCAGTCTATATCCATAAAGAAATCAAATACTAAGTGATAAACGGCAAACACTGGTACATACGCAGCCTAACATTCTTCAAGGTCCGCACTAATTAACGACACCTTCCAAGTTCTAGCCCCACAAATCATCGCAGATCATCGCTACTCCACAGGGCAAATTGTCCAGCCCATCAATAGAACCACCTATGTGCGTGCCGTGGAAAGCTGGGGGTAACAATCGAGCGATAGGCACATTTATCCGATGAACCAGTTACGTGTGCAGCTGCAAAAGTGTCACTGAGGTGGGGGTCCAAAAGGCCACACCATGGATGCCTTCGTGCGCGTCGAGGTCCGGATTCGGATGGTGACACTGCCGGTGTCCTGACGCTGCACCTCGTCGTCTTGAAACTCGCTCTCACATAGGCGACAGCCGACGCCGCTCAGTGAACAGCTCACGCCCCACTCTAATGGAAACTCGGTGTTCGGGTGAGGAATCACTTTACGAACCGCAGGGGTTCCAATCGTGCCTGGGCTTTCATTCTTGCTCTCTACGTGCGTCTCCCTCCGCGCAGTGGCCGCCTCTTGTTCTTTCTTCTTGATCCTCGCCAGCCTCCTCCTTTGGTGACGCTTGGATTTTTTCCGGTGCTTGCGACGCTTCTTTCGCCGCTTGCTCGACGTACGCAGAGCCGCCTGATCTAGCAAACCCTCGTCTTCTGTTTTCGCTACATCTCTGACGCGAGGTGCAAAACCGTCAGCACGAGGAACGCCACTGACTCCACTTCCAGAAGCTTCAGGGGCGTCGTCTGCACACTCGGCCTTGCTACGCATGCCCGTGCTCTCAAGTGTCGGCGCACCAGCAGCATTTGAGGGTTCAACGACCTCTGGCTGCCTTTCTTCACTTTGGCCATACGGCGGTGAGAACGAGCCTACCGAAAACTCTTCCGTGGTCTCCTGCGGAGACTGGTTTTCGGCTACTGATTTTTCGCGAGGAAACCATGTTCTACTGGTGCTTGGTGCAGATGAAGTAGATAGAAAAGGAACATGCTTATTTTCAGGGGACTCGCCCCGTTTCGGCGGTGACTTCAGATCAACATATGATGACACTGACGTTACAGCAGCCGCGACTTTTGAGATCCTTTTCGGTGGCATTCTGCCAAACCTCCGTTTAGGACACCCTTGAAACAGACGTTCTGCTAATATGTTCGAAATAGGTTCGTTTTCGCTTTTCTCTGATTCCTCAGTCATCCACTTCAGATCTTCATACAGGCCATGATCTGCGGTCGCTGAAGGCAATGCATCCTTGCGCGGCTGAGACAACGTATGATTTACTGCACGCTCGTTGCATGCTTGAAATCTAGCAGGTTTTTGTGACGCTTGTCTGTCCCTGGGATCGGCGATCTCGATGTCAAATAATTCCAGCTCACCGGGAGATTGCAAGGCATAGCTGTTCTCTTGAGAAGGGTCCCATGCGGCCACCTTTTCGTCTATCTCTATATCATCTGCTGACATTGCGTTGTGGGATAACCTTCGAGTTCTACCATCAAACAGCGTCGACCAGAGACCGTGGTCTTTGCCACTATCGTCTTCGTCCTGGTATTTCTCTACCTCGACATCTGTAGGCGAATGCGGTGCAATTTCGTTTGTTAAGCGCACCAAGTCCATCTCCAGCACGAAGCTGTCAGTTGATGGCAGGTCACAGGCGGTGGTGTCATGTAAAGAGCAGGGCGTCATCTTTTGGCTAACGTCGCTACACGGCGTTTGCGAGGAACCATCCGTCGTCAGGCGCGTTTTCGCTTCGGAAAACACTGCGCTGCTTTCACATTTTCGCTGTTGCGGTTCCTCGCGAGGCGATTCATACGTCTCCCATTTTAGAACGTCCAACTCGATGGCTTCAGCTTCACTTTGAGAAGGGTCTTCAACGCTCTTACGGGAAAACAGCTTTTTCTTGCTGTCCTTTTTGGTGAAGTTCAGTATGTTGCGGGCGCCGAAGAAGGGGAAGAAGCCAATGCTGCTGGGAGCCGTCGTCTCGGACGGCTCCTCAGAGTCTTCCAGTAATGGTCTTGGCCACACTGTGCACGCTTCATGTCCCGAGGACACCGGGCAGCTAGGTTGGCTCCCAGCTGCTTCAGCATCTAGCGCTTGGTCCCGTGTTGAAAGAGCCTGAAAGATGCCGAGCGGATCACTAATAGTCTGATTGGATGGTCGACGGCCGCTACTAATTCTTCGTGCTTCGTCATGCATGGATGTCTGAGCAACCGGCTCATCGACAACTGGAGCTGCTGGCGCCTTCTCGGCGCCACTGTCACGGGGGCTTACACTGCCTTCACTAGGACTTCCTCGGCTAATATCGCTGGCGGTGGTCGTCTGCGTGCGATGTGGCCGCTCGCGCTTCTTATGGCTCGTCCAGGCACGCATGTCGTCTTGGAAAGCTCGCTTGTCAGCCCACGGCGTGAATGGTCTTCGCGAACTCTCTGCTAGTCCGCAGTTCGCCTTGGATGTGGTGGCGCCTTCTGTGGACAAACGGTACTCCGGCAAATGAAAGGGAAACACTTGCCTGGACGCGCCAGTATCACGGAAGACAGGGGAACCCAGGTATGTGAAAAGGCGCTGCACAGGACCGGAAATGATTCCCAACAGGCGCCACGACTCCCAGAGCTGCAACACGACGTTGTACCTTCTAGAGGGTAGCGCCAGCGTCCAAGCACCGCCGCCAGCCATAACTGCATGTCTTCTTCTTCTGTCCAGTCACGAACGGCGCGTGCTGAACCACTTCTTTCTCTTATCAAGTTCCAGGTGTGTATGGATAAATAGAGAAAAAGGGTCAGGCTGCAATTATTGCTTCGAGATTATTGTTACTATTATTAGATATGATAACATAAAACACACAATGACATAAAGGGAATAAGGAAGGAGCAAGCTGGCATCCGCCACCGAGTGAGGCGCAATGCCTGCCTACTCTTTCAGGAGGAGGGAATAGATAGAAGTGAAGATGGGAGGAGAGAGGGAATAGGAAAAAAAGAAAAGAGGAAGAGAAGCCGAATAAACGAAGACAAAATAAAGTAAACACAGAAACATGACTGTAAGTGGGAGGCCAAACCGGTCATAAAAGTTCAGCCAGAAAAGTTAAGAGGGCTCGATGGGCCTGGTCCCGTCGACCAGCACTTCCACTACAAAAAAGGCAATAGTTAAGTGACGCACACCGCACTCCAATCAGTCTGTGTTCCTTGACTAGAAGTGCACGCTGCGTAGCAAATGCAGGGCACTGTGAGATTATATGTTCGATTGTCTCACTGGAGCCACAAGACGCACACAACGGGCTGTCCGCACGTCCTTGATGGTATAACCGTTCGAGCAGTAATTCAGAGCCAACCCTTAACTTATACAGGAGGGCTCCAGTCCCACGAGGCAAGTCACGAGTCACGACCACGGACACAGGGAAGAAATGATCTGTCAAGAACACCTTAAAAGAAATCACTACTGTTTTGATCACAAGTACCCCAGCCTGCATATAGCACTGAGGCTAGGTTCTCTCTCCCTTGCCACTTCGTAGCAAACGATACTGTTTGTTTGTATTCGACTGCAAGAAAACCATATAGTACGGTACTGCTTGCCTTGATGAAAAGGTTTTCTGTGGCAATTTCACTGTCAAATCGCAATGCTATTCGGCTATTCGGGTTAGCGGTGTGAGCATTCAGGGTAGGCAACGTTTCGACAGCTGGAGCGACTTATTCACTCACTGTTGATAATACTCACGTCAAAAAAAAAAATACAGAGAGAGAGAGAGAGAGAAGAGAAATGGCGTCGCGTGTGCAAGAAGCATACCTATCTGTTAAGATGAGCATGTGTCATGCCCCTGGACAAAACGTCAAACCACACCTAATTCTAAATTGTAGAACTGAGACGTAATTAATGCATGAAGCTCTTTTGCGTCGAACTAGTGCACACACGTACAGAGAGGCCCCGCCACGGTGGTCGAGTGGTTATGGAACCCGGCTATGGATCCAAAAGTAGCGGGATCGAATCGCGGCCACGGCGGCTGCATTTCGATGAAGGCGAGATGTTGAGGCCCGTGTGCTGTGCGATGTCAGTGCACGTTAAAAAACCCCGGGTGGTCGAAATTTCCGGAGACCTCCACTACAACGTCTCTCATAATCAGAGCTGGTTTCGGGACGTTAAACCCTACAAATCAATCAAATCACGTACAGAGAGACACGCAAAGTGACGCAGGGATGCCCAAATAATGTGTGGTTTCATCCTGTCTCACGTACACAAGAACAAAACTTTATTTGGCCAAAACACTTCGCTGCCCCTAAGACGGGGCATCGCCATGCGGTCGAGCCCCTATCCCCTACAGTCAAAGGTACTGCTGGCCTTCTCCACCCTTCCTGCACTGCGGACCTGCTTGAGCTGGTCCCTGAGGGCGGAAAGCAACGCCTCCTACTCGACTCCCGTACTATCATTTTCCCGTTATTCAGTGTGATCAGTACATTCCCGCGTGATGTGGGAGTGTCGGTGTGTTCCCACACTACGGATATTTCCTTGTATGGTGTTGGGTAGTCTGTGTGCAATATATGGAGGTTGCTATACCGGGTGCGCGATGCATATGATAACACAATTTTGACCTGATACAGAGAAGGGGGGACCGACGCGATTGACACCCAACTCATCGGAAAAAGGGGTTCCGTGAGAAAAAAGAACAAAGAGACAAAAAAAAAAAACAGCAAAACAAGAAAAGCGGCTACATGGCGGATCCCTATGCGACTACCCGACGCTGGTTTATGCAGACCTCGTCAGGAGCGTGGTTAAGCGGCAATGAATAACGGAAAGGGAACGAAAGAGCGGAAAGGAGAGAAACGCCGTAGTAGAATTATCCGCAAAATTTGACCACCTATATAGGGTCCTCGCGCACTCATAACGCGCAGTACGCGGGCGCTGTCGTCTTTGGCCTTCTACTCTGCGTAGGCGAAAGGAAGAAGCAGAATGACAGGGGGAGAGAGTGGGTGTAAACGAAGACGATGTATGTATAAAGAGAACTGTGCACGTGCACCACCTGCGTATGTGCTCAGGCAATGAAGCGCAACGATTTGGGGCTAAGTAATAATCGCACATTCCCTTCCACGTGCGGCCTTAATGTTATGCTAAATTTACTTAATAATGACTCGCACACTCACATAAACGCCTGACATTATTAGGGACAATATTAGTGACCATACTGGCGACCTAACGCGGTAACATTAAGCAATCGCGCATTATAGTGGGTGTAATCAAATGATTACATGACGTGAGAGTGGTCCGCAGCTCTGCTCTAGGTCAGGGTTTCTCGGGACCTTAAAGGGATCCTGAAACGGTTTTGACCATTTTGTGCAAACATGGTGATCCGGTAGAACGAGTCATTAGGATCATTAGAGAACAGATTTCAGCGCTCTGCGTAAAGTGTATAATTTACAATAAGGTTTTCAAAACGCGCATCGCAAAAGATCGCAGCGGCTCGCCAGAAGGCGTTTTCAAACGCCCCCGCCATCAAATGATGAATACTGACTGGCCCCTAACCATTGACGTGCACGTAATTTTCCCAACCTAACTGCGAACGTGCTGCTACAACATACTCCTTCGTTTCAGCCAACGGTATCGTCGCGGCATCTGGCGGCGTACGCACGAGTTACCGGCGCTCTATTACAGAGGCTAGCACTGCCGAGGCGGGCGACCTCAGTAAAGATATCGGGGCGCTATGTCGCCACGGAGGGCTCGGCCGAGCGGCTGACGCGGGAGGCACAGTCGTCGCTAGCACGCACTCCGCATCTGATCGAGTTGAGGAGGAACAGCAGTGGTAAGGAGGAAGGCGACAGAAATAAGCCCATAGCTGCCTTAGCGCATGGTGTTTCGCTTTATTTATGGTGGGAATGATTTCGCAATTGTGTTGCCTTATCAGTGACTCAACGTAAAAAAAAAAACGTTTCAGGGGACCCTTTAATGAAGTTCTTTACCTGCCTGCCTGCCTGCCTGCCTGCATGTCGCGTTACATTCCGTGAGCGCTATACATGTTCCGCACATATATACGTCCGAACCCCGTCGAATTCCCAGACATTAGTTTCCCTAGTCTTCTTTTTTTTCCCCTTGAAGATACCTGCCAAGATGCTCGTTTTTCTGATTGCCTCCATGAAGCCTTTGATTTAGAGATGGCAGGTGAAGGCGAACATACTCGCGATAAATATCAGCAAAAGACATTTTCAAAATTGATGGCCAAAAGAAGAAAAAAATGGGCGGGGGGAGGGTGGGCAAGGGGTGGGGAGGGGGCGGACGCCTTGACCAGCACTCACAGGCTAGCTTGTACAGATAGCAATAATTTGTCAGAAGCAAGTAAACTAATTGGGGATACAGCAACAATGAGTATATACATGCATATACACGACCATACGAATGAAATTAGGAAGGCGTGCGACGCCGACGTTCACAAGTTTAAGGATTATAAGCATGCTTCCGTTAACAGTCCTCGAAGGCGGGGTGGTGGCCTGTCATATTATGTTCGTCAGCATAATTATTTCTACACGCTGAGAGATCTTACAAGCGTGTGTGACGAATACGAAATGGTTGCTATTGTGTCACAACTTCCTTATCGTAAATGTTTGCCTCCCGCATCCTTGATTACGTCGAGATATTACTACATTACGCGAACGCTAACAAATGTCATGTTATCATTGTTGGCGACCTAAAAATTAGCCTGTTTACTGATAATTAAGCAAAGCTTTAGTTACAGGAAGTTGCGCTTGCGGGTAACTGCGATAACATAATTCAGCAAGCTACCGGAGTTAACGCTCAGTCTGATACGCTCGTTCATGTATGCTTCACAAGTGTACCGAAGGTTGAAACTTACTCTTGTGTCTTAGGCTAAGATATCAGCGAATACTTAAATTTGGAATTGCCTAATTAAGGAATTTTTTTTTCTGTCGTGGTAGGCATACTAGGCATCAAGAACGAACAGAACTGCCAAATTGTGCATTCTTTCAAACTTGTCTAGACGCTCCGATAGGGTGGGTCCCAGAAACCACACGCATAGTTCAGTATATCGCGGCCTTTATAGAAAGACCAATGCCCCATTGGCCTTGTTCCTAACCTGAGTAGCGTTCCTGTTCAATAAATAAAGTGCATGAAGAAAGCATCATAAGAAACCGTACTAACCACAAAGCAAATGGGATGATACTCAATGCAAGTGGATCACAGCTGGTTCTCACTCGATCTATTCGAGAAGAAACGGATAAAAATTTAGGGGAAATTGTACCCTTTTGTTATAATGCCGAGGTGCTTAGTGTGGCACCTATAGATGCACCTCTGAAAGAACCCTATCCTTACACTAGATTCAGCTACGTGGCCCTCTATGTATGGCGGCACGGGGGAAAGTCAGAACCTCAGGGAAGCCAAGTGTCCCTGCCCGTCGTATACGCATATAAATTGAAACACCACTGCAGCAGTTGCTTCAAAAATAAAGCATTGCCTTTCAAAAACACGCGAGAAAACAATTTCGGTTAGGTGTAACGCGGCCACTCCAATTCTAGCTCGGGCAAGCGAAAAGCCGCCTCCCAACGGTGGCTCTTGGCATCCCGTGCTATTGCGTACGCAAATTGTTCTTGTCTTCGCGGTCAGCAATTCTTTTCATTTTCCTCGTGCGGCGCACGCAGCGATTCCGTGGTAGTTAGCCCCAACGGCGTGTCGATGAAAGTCACAGGGGGGCGCGGCGGTTGCCGGCGCGTGCCTCTGTGGGCCCTGCTCTGTCCTTCTGCGGACGCGTTGTCTCCACTTGCCTCCAGCCCGAACATCCTGGCCAGGAATGCGCGAGACCTCTCGAAGCGCGTGCTCACCGCAATGACGACAAACACCAACTCGAGGATGATTCCCGAAGTAATGAGGATTGTTTTCAGCGTCTGGTGCTGGTGTGGAATGAGCACCGCCAGGACGGAAAACGTCACGACGAAAACGATGACAACGTAGAGCAGCTGCAGACAGCGTATCGCACGCCGGTCGACGAGTACGCGGAGCAGAAGTGCTGCTCTGCGCCGTAGAGCCAGCTCAAACTTTGGCGATTTCAGTACAGCCTCCAGCGCGGCTGCTCTCTTCTGCGCCGCAGGCTGAGAACGGCGTCGCGTCGCTTCTATGGCGGCGCCCGTTTGGATTACCGCGGCAGTAGATGGGATGGCGATGACAACATCGCCGCCGGGGCGCAACGCCACGTTGGCCTCAGGCATTGCTGGGCTGCTGTGACGTTGCCTGCGTTGCGGGACGAGGTTTATTATAAAGGCGGAAAAGTTATCGGTGGTGTTAAGTGTCTGGTTAGTCAAAAAGAACACAAAACAACAGGTAGAACCAATTCAGCTTGTCGCCTATACATATGTTCGGCGGCGTACGGACACTGGCGCATGTTACGACACGTGCAGTCCTTGTTAGGGGCGAAGCTCCTTAAGCTGTGGGTCGGTTGTCACGCGTATCGTGTAACCTACACCGCTCACAATACCATGCAACGCCGGGAGGCTCGCGCTCGCCCTCGGCGCGTGCCTCCCGGCGCGCGAGCTCTCTCACTCTTCCATCTGCTGTCTTGTGAGAGAGAGAGAAAGAGAGAGAGAGAGCGAAAGGCGCGCATTGACTATGAAAACGCTCTTTCTTCGATGAGCGCTCTACCAGCTCGCAAAGAAGGAGAACGCGCCCTCACCCGCGAGAGACAACGTTGGCGCAGGCAGCGTCTTCTAGCGAATTTCTTGAGAAATACCCACTGCTCGCGCTGGAGAACCGTTCAGCGGCCACCCAAATATATATACATAGGCACTGGATCTTGACTTGCAATGAAGTGCCGGTGGGAGATTTTACTTGTGCGTAGTTGAACCATAAGGATTCGTAGCGTGCGCGTTAACTAAATTAATCCGGAACTCGGCACGATCTACGATGAACATCCCGAGCTTCGCCCACTCATCATCATTCACTCCGTGGATATGCTGTGAATTTTTTTTCTTTGGTGCCTTTAATCAATCGCAACGGAGACGTGCGATGGACTTTTTGTTTACATATTTAAAAAGTATAGGCCAATTCGATAGACCTTAACTTTATCTCCGTCGTCACCATCACTCACCGATTATGCAACGCATCCTATCACCTCACTGCGTGTTGATACAAACGTGAAATAATATCGTTGGCCGCAATTAGTCATTATAGTCAGAAACGCAAAGCCCAACTTTTTTTATTTTATTTTCTTTTTCACTGTCTCTTGCACTTATTTCTACTCGTCTCTCTCTCCCCAAACTCCCTCCCCACGCAGAGTAGCATGTCAGCGATATTTCAACGCCGGCTAAATTCTCTGCCTTTCAATAAAGAGCTCTCTCTCTCTCTCTTAATCAAAGTTCGCGTCATAACAGCAGATGCCCGGCCTCATAGAACACTTACACGATCTTACCCAACACTCGCTGACATCAAAGATCATGTAATCTTATTTAGCCATAGTTATAGTTCTACCCACAGCAGCCCACATCGGCCAATGTTACAGTTTTTGTAAGTTGAGTTGTCCGAACACCCACACCTTCAAATATTCTTTTCGCAGTGTTTGTTATTAGATTTGATTCCTACCTCATTTTTACTATTCGACGAGTTGGATGTTCCGGAACGTAAATGTAACCGCCATTTCACACGCTAAAAGCCAATCGCAGTGACTCTAGCATGCTTCATTGCTTTTCATTACAGCAGCGGCGTCACTCACACACACACACACACACACACACACACACACCACACACACACACACATATATATATATATATATATATATATATATATATATATATATATATATATATATATATATATATATATATATATATATATATATATATATATATATATATATATTATACCAGTTGCCCTGAACTGGTTGACCACATTGCCTTTTCCTTCCCCATATTCTTGGTCTTGTCGAGGTCGATTGAAAAAGGTGCAACAAACTAACTGCACGCATTTTCTGTTCGAAAAAACAGTTTCTTGAAGATATCTAGTTTAAATCTGTTGACATCCTACAAGATCTTAGCTTCCCAGGCCCCTTTTCATGCTCTGGTGGCTGGATAGCTGGGACTTTCATGCTCGAATCCAAAACGCGAAGATATTTTGCCTTGCAGGAAATGGCAAAAAACTATGGCACGAGGGTGAGGAACGTTCTCGTTGTCTGGTGCCCTTTAACTATAGCAGTACACGACTGCAATTTTGCAGCGACAGCATCGTCCTAGAAGAGAAACTTGGGCCAGTTGGTGGTGATTCATTATGCTGGATTATTACACAGCGCCTGTGTCGTGTCTTGCTTTCGTCCTTGTCTGCCGTTAGCGTTGTTGTTCCAGCATAATGACAGCATCGTCAGCGCGAAACTTGTAATGCATGCTCGCCCGCTGTGCTGGGCTTTGAGTACCGAAAGAGATATGAATTTGACAAAGAGTGGGTTGAATAACCAACTCACCAGCGGGCGCCTTCCTCCTCTTCCTTTTCAACGTATTCTCCTCTACCTGAAAAGTCACATGGCACCCAAGCCAGGACAACTAAACAATTTGTATATCTGAAGATTTCGTGTTGGAGTTGAGGGCTACGTCGGTACAAGTACTGCTACACTCGAACCGCAATAAAGTAGAGGAACAAAAACAAACGAGCATCTTTTTTCGAAAGGGGGCGGATATTACCAAGACGTCATGTGACGATCCGAAAGTTTATGGCCCGTACCCACTCTGGTGAACTGGCCATGAATCGAAAGTTTGAACTGTTTATCTCCGGCATGCCTTACATAATAATAACTAAAAAAAGCTATGCATATATGTACACAAACAGACTCAAATGAAAATAGCAAATTCCAATGGTTAGACTACGATGAAATTAGTGCACTTGTCCAATCAAAGCAGGCATCTTGGTGGTGATGATTTCGTTCCTGCTATTGAGGATAGTCCACGAAGGTAATTTTGGTGATACGAATAAAGAAACATGAATCTTAGTATTAAATAGAGAAAATAGAGCAGAGATGGCAAAGTTACTTCCAGAAATGTAATTAATTTACATTACAAACTACTTTTCTAAAATTTCTTGAAACGTCATCAAATTACACTACTAGTTACAGCTGGCCAAAAGTAATGACGTTACATTAGTATAACTTTTCAAAAGTAATGAAATTACTTTGTAATTAATATAGCCAAACTTCGTCATAAACCAAGTGAACCAAGTTCTGTACACTTTATTTTAAGCCCATTTCCAGCGCACATTAGCAGCTACACCACGGCGGTGGCTGCTTGTCCCTAGTTTAATAACACGTCTCTCTAACCTGTTTCGAAGCTTGCTTGATTTTGCTTCAGTAAATAATAACTGGGTGGCGGAGGGAGCTAGGAGCGAAAAACCTATCTCATTTTCGTCCATGGTAAAGTGCTCTCCTTCTCTCTCTCTCTCTCTCTAAATGGGACACGGTTACGCGTTTGAACCCTCTGCATGGTCTTGCTGAACACTTGTCAGTCAACAAAGAGGGGATCGATTGTCGGGTCCTCTAGTCTCGAGTTTCGAGGGTCTTGACCTTCCAACGACGTTGCTCAAGGCTACACAGCTTTTGTAAACTTCTGTGGGCCTCCCACTTGTTCGTGTTATTTTTATTTGTTTTTCCGTTCCATGCTTATGCCGTAATGGAAGAGGACACGCTGTATTTTACAGTCAAAAGCGTTTAGAAAAGTAATAATTAGTTTCCTTGAAACCACTCGCTTGAAGTAGTTCATTGCACTACTGGGTTACCAGCACACAAAAGCAATTCATTCATTACTTATTACTGAAAAATGTAATTAAGTTACTGTAACTTCATTGAAGGAATTTAATTACTGCAAAGTATGAAATAAAGATAGCTACATGGAAATTTTGAAAATGAAAGCATGGACTAACTGAAATAGGACTAACTCCCTTTCAGATCATATTGTTCTTAACAACGCCTTATTATCTGTGCCAGAATGGTGCATGAAATGGCAGATGTCTTTAAACGTTAAAAAATCAGCCTTGCTACGAATAACCCGCAAACAAAACATATCAAATTTTCCCTACACAATTTCTGACGCGCCGCTTACAACAGTGAAACAGCACAAGTACCTCGGATTAGTTATCTCTGATGACCTCAGATGGGAGGGGCATGTCAACTACGTGACGTCGTCCACACGAAAGCGATTATTCTTCCTTTCCGATCTGCACCACCTAAAATTAAACTGTTAGCATATCAAACCTTCATTCGACCTGTACTCGAATACGCGAGCGCGGTCCGGTTCCCAGCCACTAATAACTTAGCAAGCAAATTAGAAAAAGTCCAAAGAAAAGCTATTAGATACATTTACAACAAGTATCGGTTAAACGACTCGCCATTAGAATTAATTTTAAGGTCTGGAATATTCACTTTAAAGAATCGGGTAAAACTCGCACGCCAAAAAATGTTGTTCCAGATTTATCATAAACAGTTCAAAATCGACAGTTCAAGGTATATATCTTTGTCTGAAACCAGAGAGTCACGGCATAAAATCCACTAACGTTAAAGGAACACCGTTTCAAAACCCATTGCTTCAAATATTCTTTCTTTCCACAGGCGATTTCCGGTTTATCAGGTCTCTTTTCGTGGCCATATTGGTATTGTGGAAGGGTAAATACGAGAAATTGTTTCCACAGCGGAGCTGTTTAGGAGCTTGCAATGTTGGCCTCCGCTGTGTTTGCGGAGCGCTCCCTCGCCCTCGAGCCACGGCCGCGCTCGACCAACGCCCTCCTAGACAAGGAAACCTACAGGAGGCGTTGGCTCGACCCACGCAAAGAAAGAAAGAAAGAAAGAAAGAAAGAAAGAAAGAAAGAAAGAAAGAAAGAAAGAAAGAAAGAAAGAAAGAAAGAAAGAAAGAAAGAAAGAAAGAAAGAAAGAAAGAAAGAAAGTTATTTCGACGCTTACATGCAATGCGTAAGCTGCTTCACCACAACAAACCTTTGGTATTTTCATGTTATTTGCAATATGCATTGAGCGCGAAGACAATACAACCGCAACAGAAAAAAAAAATTACGAATACAAATGCCAGTGATGACCTTGGGGCCTAGCTTGTCGCACAGAAAACTTGTCATCGATAGTGTTACGTCCACTTCTTTTTTCTTTTTTGAAAAAAGAAAGGAACAGAAGCTAAATGCCGGGGTTTTGCGCGTAAAGACCAGCATCTAACTATGTGAAGCACTACCCCGTATTAGCATTAGACAACTGAGTTTCTATAGTGTGTGCCTAAATCTAGGTAGGCTGTATGGGTCCTTTTGCATTTCACTCTTCATCGAATGTGCATGCCATTTGTATCAGCAAACTATCCTGCACGCAGTGCATGATAGTAAGAAGCAGAAGGCAAATGGCGGTTTCTGCACATTTCGCGTATTCCGCTTTACTTGTCGTTCGCTACCCTTAAAGTGAGCTAAGAGCTGTAATATAGTAAGCAGGCTAAAAATAACACAAGAAAGTTCGTGGACACTGGCCATATTTGTTTAAGTACTTTGAAGACTACATAAGCATGCCATCCTGAGTCTGCCAACTTGGCAAAATGTTATCGCTTTTCCATCTGTTAAGGAAGCTCTATATTTCTCCTTTCATCGCCACTTGCATTCAAACGCGCCTGGAAGACTAGCAAGTTGCAACCGTGGAACGAAGACGAGTCAGAGCAGAAGATACCACAAATGGCGGGCAGAAAACGATACCCCCCAGGGAAAAACAATGCCTTGCCTCTTGACCTCATACAGTACAGTCATCGGCAACATACATACGCATGGTTCACGAAGAAGGTTGCTTTTGGTAGAACCTTTAGAATTTACGAAAATCTGATTTACTCTGATGACATACACCGGTCAAGCTAGCGAATTCGGCAGAAAATTACCGGTTATCGGGCCACGCTGCCATGATGTCTCCTCGGAGGACACCCGGTAGACTGGGTATATCAAGCGGAACAAGTTAACACATCGCGATAACACATCGCAGTTAAACAATCAACGCTGCAAGAAGGTTTCTTAGGTAGCACGTGCGGCACTGTAACAGCAGACATATAAATGCATAAACGGAGTGCGCGGCTGAGTCTCACTTCATATCGGTGAGCCGGAAGGAGCCGCATCTGGACAGTGCAACCGTCTGAGCCGAGCCGTGATATGCCTGTAGTTTCCAGCGACGTCGAAGGCTCTCTTGTGTCTGCCGACCCCGCGCCGCGGCAGCAGGATTCCGTTCGGAGCATGCTGCACGACCAGCTGATGGCGAGAGCTGCGTGGATTATCGAGGAAGAGCTGCGAAAAGCGAGGCAGCAGCTGGAGCTTGTCACGGCGAATCAAGTGCTCACCTATGGCGAGATGCACGCGAGGATTGCCAATTTGGAAAGACTCGTCATTGACGTCTTTAGAGGAGAACGTGCCGAGAGGTGACTGAGGACCTAGGAAGACGCGTTTCTTCAAACGTATGTGCGTTCGCAATACACTTGAGGTCTGCGCGAGTACCAAATGGGGCATGCGCCGAGAGTGACGTAGAAGGGAGTTCTCGGTCGACATTCGGCTAGCTTATGCGCGAAGTACTTTAGAAACTGTACTGTGTATCGTTTTCATCATCACTATGTGACTGCCAACTACGTTGTTTCCGTTGAGCTATGCATTTGTGAGGAAGTGCTTGTCCGAGGAATCGCCAGGGGGAAGCCAGTCGACCGCCCAGTAGTACTGTCCGCACATGCACGTCGATACACTCCAGGACGTTGCACTCGACTGAGACGACATTTTACACCGCGGATCCCTTGCGCGTCAAGGGCAGTGCTGCACTGCGAGTTCAACTAGTGCGAAGCGGCTGCCATCATCTAGCAAGATTGCCTGTCAAGATGTTGAATTTCGGCATGTCCAATAATCTGACACGAGCCGCTTCTGGCTCTTCAAGCGCCACCTATCGCACAGCAGAGCAGCAAGCGAAACGACCGAAGTGAATTTCTTTCCGTAGGTTATCTTCGAACGCGTCGTCTTTCGTCACCATTGACATCCTTTGGAACACTTGTTTTTGCTGGTCATATTCATGCGGCATTGAAGAAGGATATTGTTCTTGGTCTTTCCGTCATCCGAATAAAGGATTCATGTCAGAATGCGTGTAACGTACGCAGTACAATTTTCCAAACTTGTGAGCGGCAACATTGATGACACCGCCTGAAAGGCTAGATTTTATTCCTGCTACATTGTTAGATTCGTAGTTCAGTTAAATACCAAACCGCTAAACCTGGTTTTGCATCATTGCGTAATACCCTTTTGTGATTATCCGTGCCTCAATCCGTTTTTGTTTCCTAACAAGAAATATGGGGAAAAAAAGGAAGGCCATGCACTGGTAGTTTATAACATTCCGCCTTAGCGAGTGACCACATCTTGGTGAAGGCTGGCTGCTACTGTCATGCGGCTGGAAGGAATCCACGCCTTGCCTTATACTTCGAGGAGGTTTGAACTCGCCGAGTACCCCGACTGCCTGGTATGGCTGCGCTCACGTGCTTTTTCGTGACGAAACCACCATACGACCATGGGGCACACCATGGTTGAGGGCTCCGGAAATTTCGACCGCCTGGGGTAGTCCAAAAGTTGAACGTTTTCTCTCAGTTTTACAGCTTGACGGGCCATTCTGGAATATATGTTCAGCATACTTCGGAAGCGAACACCGGAGGTGACTGTCTGTAGACCCAAGCACGTAAAACCTTGCTATAAGAATAGTTACCAAGCCCCTTCTAACGCCATCCACCTGCAACAGGCCCCCCTACGCGCTGTTTGTTTCTCTGGAACACCAGGAAGGGCAGCATTCCTGCTGAATAGCTGGGGGTGGCTGCGTCATTACTTGCATGGTGTAGCTACTCACGTGGCGTAGCTGCTCATACAGAGAAGCTGTAGGGTGTATCAGTATTCAGTACACCCGTTTCTTGGAACTCCAAAGATCGCAGGTAGTGTGGTATATTCATCATAGAATTTTAACTCCTCGAGAACACCGACACTGCAGCAAGGTCAGCCGCTGTATTGCGTCAAGCAGAAACGATCTACCCGTGATGATAAGGGCGGAAATTTGAATGAAGAAACGTCGTGGCAGAGTCCTGTTGGGGAAAGCCGTAAGTTATCTTACTTGCAACAACGGATCACTTTACCGCTTTTAGGTGTGGCGTTTGTTGCTTATCTTTATATTATCTTTATATTTAGACTTAATGTAGCCTACACAAGACCACTACAAGCACAAGATACAGCAATCTGATTCTGCATTGTGCGCTACATGCAACACACGAGAGGACGTTGAACACGTCCTGTGCGATTGCCAGCGTTACGACTCCGAGAGAAAGACTCTGAAGGCAGCGCTTCGTCTGCAACACGGTTCGACCTTGGAGCGGTGGCATCTCCTAGGCCCGTGGCAAGACAGCACCTGCGCACTACGCAGCACTAAAGCGTTGATAACGTTTCTACGGGCAACATGCCTCAACGAAACGCTGTAAACTGCGTATGGTGTATATATGTATATATGAGTGTGTAAGTGTGACTGCATGTACGTGTTGTGTTACACGTGATCATTGTAAATCTCGTAATCACCGCTGAACACCTGGAGTAGCAAGCCAGGCCATTAACCAGGCTAACATCTCCGGAGTCATCAATAAAAAATTCTCTCTCTCTCTCTCTCTCTCTTTATATTTTCGGCCAGCGGACAAGAAAACCGCAATGTCAACTTATTTTGCTGTAGAGTGTAAAACTCATTGCCGTTAATTGTGGCGTTTCTCCTTGAACACAGCGAAACAGGTGAAACAGTGCTTTGCGTATGGTTTCACCAACGGATAGGTACAACACACTAAGTCTACTCTGGGAAAGAGCCACAGGGATGTTTGTTCCGCGGCCATGGAATGTGCTGTACACACTAAAACGAGGTCCTAATAATTTGTGTTGGTTGTTACACTTGCACAAGCCATAGACAACTGCCCGCTTAAGGTTTAATATAATTTGAATGTAACAACTCGGAAATTTCGTCCAATCGTTAAATCTTGAAATCCACTCGCACCTTGGCCAATCTTCTGAGATGGGTATTTGCTATACAAGAAAGGAGAAAAGGAAGACTACGGGGTTCACTCCTATATTTCAGACGACTTGGCGTCTTTCCGAAGCAGACTGTGCTGTGATGCGGCTTCGTTCAAACTTTATCACTTCGTCGCATGTTGCAAGCTTGGTAAACATCTCTTATGGGACTGTCGCATTTACGATTTCAAGCTGCTGGGACCATATGTACGCAATGGCGCAAGCAGTACACCCATCTTCCTGCCATACTTTACAGTGGGCGCCCTAGCCCTTCACAAATTCAGTACACCCATCTCAAACCACAGGAAGCCGTATGTAGGCAAATTAACGAGCAATTACGCACAGCCTTAGAAAGTAAAATGGGGCGTCCAATGACCGATACCCGACCTTATATTTATCTGCGGCATAGTACAGTGGCTTCAATATGATTACATTACAAAACAATAGCCCAATGAATGCGCAGTGTCATTCGACATGGTGGGCGGCTTTTGACAAGCCACGCTAAAATTTATTAATCCTTTCATGGCGTTGCTAATCTGGTAAGTAGCATTTGTCTACCGAATGTCACAGAATGACGCACACAGCGCACACACAAATACACAAACTCAAGCACACCCTGCACAGGCAAGCCTACGTGTCCTACACGTATATTTGTCCCACACACGCACCCACACACATCTGCACTCACGTGAGCTTTTACGCCGCGTACGTGAAAAAGAGGTCCGTGTAATAGGAAAGAGTGTCCGCGGTCTACGTGTACACCTATTCTATACACGATTTCGTTGAGCGTTCCACAAGAGAGATCACGAATTGCGTCTCGATGAGGTGAACAAGATCCACGGGCCGACACCGTTTCGTCGTGGTAAGGACACGTCACACCAACGTCACCGCTATATGGAGGAATCGCTAGGCGAGCATTCAGACCGGAGCAACAGAAGTCCGGGACTTGCGACAGGGGATGTACTCACAGGCGACCGCGATTTTTCCTTCGTCTCACACGTGACTGCCTCTGTTAGGCCTGCTTCATCAGTGTTGCACAACCATGGCCACGTAAAGATCCCCGCCACAACTACACAAGCATTTCGACGTCAAGTTGCTTCGCCGCTGATTGGTTCAGCAGCTTTTCCGACTCTCATAGAAAGGCCAGGGAATCGGTCCGTGAGCGGCTTCACCAGAGCGGTCGCTCTTCAACAAAAACGACTATTTGCCACCGTCGCTTTGCAACCAACTTGGTAGCGCGACCTCTTTCTATCGCCGGTGTGAACGCGCCTTAAGGTGCTGCGGAGACGCAATGTATTGTGCACTTCGTACGGTGTCTTGGCCACGACTGCTGCCGTTGTTCAGCTCTCACGTAGGCCACCATATGTCACTCGAGGTCACAAGGCTATCGACCGAATCCACGGAAGTTTGGGCTGAATGGCAGGAACCGCGAGAAAGGGATCCTGTTGGCGATGCAGCTGGAGCCTGGTGGGTCGTAGCACTCCTTGATGGACACTGACTCTCCCGGCCTGTTGTCGTCGCCCGTAGCCTCTCCGCCGCACTCGTGTTCGCGCCAGCCATGGAGACCGCGTTCCTCAGCGGTGCCTGCGCAAGGAAGTTGCATGGTGAGCGAACTTGAAAAAGTGTCAGTGGCGACTTAACGGCAAATTGCCTTCAGTTACTTCTGGATATCGTCAATCCTCCAAGCAACCAACCATCAGTTACAATGATAGCCAACAGTGGATTAAATTAATGAATAGCGATCCTGTTCCGAAACTAAATATACGGTAGGACAGCCACAAACGCTTGGTCGTTCTCACACACAATGGGAAACATTTTCAATGTTGCGCTTTGGTATTTAGTCAGTTAGTAACAAACAAAATTATTTCCCGAGAATCGATGAGCAAATATGCACACACACGAGCCCAGCTGAGGATACAAATGGAATAACACGAGGAGTATAACATTTGTGCTAACGCGATACAAGGAAATGACCGGATTTCGAGGCGTAAGTATACCTTGAGTAAAAGTAGCGCAGTCGGGTAACACATTCACGTATGCTGTTTCCGATACATACGCCATACAATTGAGCAGCCGCGCGTATAACATGTTATACGCTATTCATTTAGAAGTATACCAATATAGCGGTTCACTCCGCTCGTTCTCATTTCGAAAAAAGCTGTTAGGGAGCCACCGCTGTGGCCCAATAGATTTGGAGCTTTGCTTTACCAAAAATGTGGTACCTCTGATAACACGCGGCATCCACCATGAACGTCATGCACTATATACGGTTCAAGTAGTGTATGAACTACGGTTCAAGTAGTTTGAGTCATATGCACATTAAAGGATACAAGCTGGTCTAAACCAAAACGGAAGCATCCTTCAATGACCTTGACTTGCTTTGGAACCCGTAACCTCCCTTTAGAGTGTGAAATGAATTGTGGCACAATTCCATAAATGCGGTGCATAGGTATTTTGGTGTAGTTTTGGTGAAACTTACCAGGTACCGTGTTGTCCAGAAAGATTCCCACGAAGCCGCCTACGAACATGCTTGTACTGAGGAGAACACGGAACACTTGGTCCACTTCTTCGCTTCCTGCAAGATCAGTAAGAGTGGAAATGGTCAGAATTCTACAACAAATAACGGTTATTCCAGCAAACGGGATTGACTATCACGGATTTATTTTACCAAGTTCGAGACAGCAAGTGTGTAGTTTTTTTCACCCATAAGCATGACCAATATCTGCGTACGTTGGGGTGCATGTAAAGTGAAAGGCTCCCAAGGTGACCTTAATATTCTCTTCAGTGACTGGAGTGGCGCTAGTCCTAAGTGGTAGGTGCGCTTTTGGTTGACTTTGGTGGACCTATGGTCAACTACAGCTGCACTGGATCGTACCTATGTATCCAATGCAAGTATGAGCCACACGTGAGCTCTTTCTTTGTATGTTTTCCGGCGAGACTGTTTATGTGGATGCTGTTCTATAGTGGCTACGGCCCTCGGCTGCTCATCCGAACGTCGCGGGACCAAATTCCGTCCGCGGCGGCTGATTTCGATATAGAGGCGACATGTTGAGGCCAGTGTATTGTGCGATGTCAGTGCACGTTAAAGAATCCCCAGGTGGTCGAAATTTTCGGAGCCCTCCATTATGGCGTCTCTCATAATAATATCTGGTTTTGGGACATGAAACCTCATAAGTCAATGATCTTCCTTTAAAATTTCGGTAGCATCCCCCATCCGGAGGTGTATATATGAAGTACTCAGCCAGAAAAATAATGTCGCCCGCTATGTGGTAGCGCCATAAAAGACGGCAAACTAATCGGATATATCGTCTGCACACCTTATCGCATTCTAAGACGAATTGACGGCGAAAGACATTGCTCGATGTCATAAACATTAGTTGACACTTAGTTTTGCCCTCCTTTTACGAATATTTCTTAGGCACTTCTTGCAACATCTTGTTTGCGATATCTATTTTGACTGTTCGTTGATTGACATAGGCTGCAAAGGTTAACATTCAATCAATACTGGCTCGCACGCGCATTACACGGGCCGGGGAAAGCGGGCATGTGACATAAGTAATTTTATCGTGGTTAATCGTGATATAAACTGCAAGCATATGTTATTGGGCGTCTTGACCTATCAGTCACATTAATCTTACATTCGTATCCTTCCATGATGTTTTTGGTGTTTACCATTACCGAAGTGAAAAGACGCGAGTTGAGGTTTTGTTACCACAGCTTTTGTACCACCAATGGTGAATGGTCACACTGATCTTCTCATGGGTCAGTTAAAGCTTTCCCCTTAAAAAAAAAAAAGTCTGTACTGGACGAGCCTTCTAATGCCTCGAAAATCAGCTTCTAAAAACGACGAAGTTTTCCTGATACCACTTGTGTTTACGTACCGGTGGAGATGGCTGCTGGGTGTCGTCGCACCCAGTCCGGCACGCAGAGGCCCAGGAACAGCGATGCGCCCAGTACGAAGAGGTTTCGCGACGAGTTGAGGTCCACGAACTGCAGGCTGCTCAGACCGACGGCGGAGACGACGCTGAACATAACGATGAAGATGCCGCCCATGATGGGCTCCGGAATGGCGGCGAACAGGGCGCCCACTTTGCCCACCATGCCCAGCACGAGCATGATGGCCGCCCCGTACTGGATCACCCGCCGGCTGGCAACCTGCGTTTGATCATCGAGGTTACTTTCACGCTCGGTATCGCTTGCGTGCGTGCTAATGGCATGTCTCTGCTTCATGCAAAGTGAGCGCACGCTTATGTGCACAAGAAAAGAAATGCGAGATCCTCTCTGCTATTAGGGCGCACAACCGCATCACTGTATAAAGTATAAAACGTGAAGTGAGCTCGGGTGCACGTACTTTGGTGATGCCGATGGCGCCAATGTTCTCGCTGTATGAGGTGAGCCCGCAGCCGGCGCCCCAGGCGGCCGCCAGGACGGAGCCCAATCCCTCGACCATGATGCCGCGGTTGACGGCGTGCACGGGCGGAGCGGGGGCACCGGAGAGGCGCGCGCACGCGTGGTAGTCGCCCACGGACTCGACGACCGAGACGAGCACGCCGGCCAGCAGCCCAACCACGGCGCCCACGCTTACTGTCGGCAGGCCCCACTGAACTGCACGAGGACCAACGGTTCAGAAGTGGCTCGAATGCCAATTCGAAATGTATGTTTAAATAGTAAATGAATGAGAAATAACATTACACATAACTAAGTCAGCGTGGTTAATGCGTAACAAGAGTTAATATGTATGTATGTATGTATGTATGTATGTATGTATGTATGTATGTATGTATGTATGTATGTATGTATGTATGTATGTATGTATGTATGTATGTATGTATGTATGTATGTATGTATGTTACGTACAAGGATAGGCGAGGTTGAACCAGTCGCTCTCCTTGAGCGCCCGTAGCTTGGTGTCCGTCCGGGCAGCGCTCTCAGGACCGACGGCATCGGTGAGGGTTAGCACCAGGCAGACCAGCCACATTATTCCAATGGTCATGATGATCTACAAAGGACAGAGGAGGAAATATGCTTAGTCGGGCACGGGCTATTAGAATAGCGAACTAGAATATTTTTTCTATTCAATAGGCTCCATGCGTGACATCTCTAGTAGTAAAGTGCCATCGCCAGCACCCCCGAAAATGTAAACGACGATACTGACCGGGAAGAGTGAGAAGAGCGCCATCCTGCGCGGCCGCTGGGGCTCCTTGCGGTGCTTGGTGCCAACCACGGGCACGCGCACATTGCGAAGGTACTGCGAGAACAGCGTCACCAGCACCACGGTCCTGCGAGATGATGAACGGTGGCAACGCATAAGTGTAATGCACAGACTACGAAACCATCCAGGCGCGAAGTAGCTAGCGCCCAGTTCTTCGTCGCAATTCGACGCGTTACTGAGCCTCTGACAAGAGATAATCCGCACCCGTATTGACAAAAACAACTTAGGCTATGGTTGTTCGGAAGAGATAATGTCATCCAGGCCCAGATGCCAGACATACAATTCGAAAGGGAAGCTTCCCAGTGGCAACGCGAACGCGAAGCTTTGTCAGTCCGGCCCTAGATATATAATTAGCCAATTTATCCTGGAACCGTAATTAAGAACGAATTAGCTGGTGTCGTTTTTACAATAGTGAATTTAGGTGTGGGGCCGTCAGTATCACCGGGCGACACCAAATGATTTTAGCCTAGTTGTTGTAGCAGATTTGAGCGCACGTGTGAAACAAACAAATAAGCAACGAACAAAAGCATAGTGTCGGCACTTCTTCGAAACTTGCCAGGGGTGCTCAAGAAAATCCTGCCCCCGACGCAACATTGTGGCACGTCTATGTACAAGGGGAATTTATCATACACAAGCGTACCAACAGTGCCACTATGGGACTATGAGAAGAATTAATTACTCTGACTTGTCCTTCTCTGCCAACCCGCTCATCAATAATAACTATGCCGTGAGATAAGGTGATTCTACGTCTAGAGCTTACCGTCAATATCGAGCACAAGCAGTCGCTCTCAAACTTGTGACTCCTTGGTAACTTGTGGGTCACACGATTTGCAATACGAACGGAGAATCATATCGACAGATCGTAGGCGCGTTGTATTTCCCGCTGTCTGGAACACGTTTAGGATGTTTTATGTATGTTCCTTGTTGTTTACTATACCGATAAGGGTAAACTGGCGCAGGCTTCTTACAAAGCAGCTTATTCCTATAGCAGATAACAGTAGGTTCTCGAGGAGTCTTGATGCGCATTTAACCCAAAGGGAAGCTGAGGAAACACGCTTAGATTCCAATGTGCATGCTTAATTTGTTTAACTACAGATGGAGCAGTTACGTGTACGACGGTTGTAATTGCCGCAATGAGTTTTTTTTTTTTTTTAGGAAACTTTGTCATAAATGGTGTTGCAGCGCCAAAGTGCGAAGACACAGACGAGAAAAACGCGTCTGCGCAGCGATCATTCAGCGCTTTCGTACTGCGTTTACGTCTACGACTTGGTCCTTTGGGCGCTGCGACACAGTTATGTTACCGAACCAGCTTGCTCAATTTTCGATCACACTACGAAACTTGTTTCTTTTGGGAGCTGGTGCTCGCCAAAGGTCGAATCGCTAAAGCATGCTGCGCGGAATCCCCTTGCATACTTTCTTGGAGCACGCGAGCAGTGCGGATCGGAGTTTGATAACCGCTGCTAAATTCTCACAAAACGACAGAAATAAGGAGTGGATGGCTAAGGGAAAAGAAATGCCCAGTTTGACAGCATTTCGGAAGGCCATGTTGATGGATGTGCTTTGCCGTGCCTGGAAACAAAGCCCGTATAATCGACCACTTCGAGCTCACACATATACAAATGACCCGCATAATTGCTCGCGGAATCACTTTCAATATAATGAAGGTGTACGTAGGCTGCCGCAGAGTTGCGTAGAGGCACTTACGACAGCGCGATAGGCCAGTTAGTTTGGGCGTGGTGCGACGCCTCCGGGAACAGCGAGAGTCCGATGAGCGCAATCGTGGGCGTGATGCCCAGCGGCGTGATCCAGCGGGTGAGTAGTCCCACCAGGCCCGTGGCCCCTGCCAACACCTCGAACACGGAAGCGACCATGATGGCACCTTGCACCTGTGCGCAAAAACGCCAACGGCAAAAAGAAAACGTTAATGTTCATGAATTGTTTAGGGTAACTGAATGTGGAATAGGGTTGTCTCTTAGGCGACAGTTGAACAGCCTCGATTCAGGTTGGTGGCAGCAAATTTTCGTACGCTGTGTGACAAAAATACCGACAGATCCCACACGTTTCGGGAATTGATGTCGTGCGAGGCAGGCAGCACGGGCCTGCCTATGACACATGCTTTAGTGTGAGCCATGTGTTGTGAGGCTGATCAACGATTTTGCGTAAATCGAGTAGTGTTCGTGATGTGGGCTCACCTTGCACGTCGCTTACACTGTGACATTTAAACGTTAGCCACAGCTTCCTAAATAAGAGGCTATAAGTTTATGTCAACAGTCAGTGATAACCGGTACTAAGCAGCGCTGATAGTTAGCAAACGTTATCCACTGCTGGAATTATAAAAACCGCCTTCAATTCGCCAATATTAGCCACTGCGAGCCAACATTAACCAGAGCTGCCCTACACTAGCGGACAGTAAGCCGACGTTATCCAACACTTGACTACCAATAGCCAATATAAGCGACTGCCTTCCAGAATTATCAAGCACTATCTGCTACATAACAATGATTAGCCACTTATCTAACATTTTCCAAGACTTACCCACTGTTAGCCTGTTGTAGACGGCACAAGCACACGTTAGCCAACCATAGCTAACACTAAGTGACACAGTGACACCCTGGCAATGTCATCTAGTGCTAGACACAGCAAGACATCGTTAATAAGCACTAGCCATCCCCAGCTGACAGTCAGCCAGCGCTGGGCACAAGTTAGCCACCACTAGGCAAAATATGCACACAGCCGACATTGTTCAACACTTAGCCGATATTAGGCACTATTACAGAACATAAAAGAATTACAGAACACTGGCAGACACTTCACTAACCAGCCCCGCCACGGTGGTCTAGTGGCTATGGTACTCGGCTGCAGATCCGAGGGTCGCGGGATCGAATCCCGGCCGCGGCGGCTGCATTTCGATGGAGGCGAAATGTTGAGGCCCGTGTGCTGTGCGATGTCAGTGCACGTTAAAGAACCCCAGGTGGTCGAAATTTCCGGAAACCCCCACTACGGCGTCTCTCATAATCAGAACTGGTTTTGGGACGTTAAACCCCACAAATCAATCACTTCACTAACCAATGTTGGTCTTATGGGATTCAGTTTCTATGTAACCACATGTACGCCGTGTGATTTATGTTACGTAATGCATACTGAGTTATTCAAGCCAAAGGAAAGCTGCGATGCCATTTAGCCAGTTCTACCATTCATGTCATGGCACTGTTCACCACGTGTTGGTCGCGCGTGGTTGCGAATTCTGATACGACGGCTTCACGGCGTATATTTATCATGCTCTTGCGCCGTTTATCAGAAATATTGTTCATGACATGAATATTATGCCAATTCATGCCATGAGCTGTCATTCATATCATTCCAACTTCGTCCTGTCTGAAGCGCCGTTTCATTCCGTTTCAATAATGCGTCATCCAGCCCAGCCAGGCACACTGCTGCAGAAGTTTAAAACAAAGATGAGCAAACATGGCACAGACACCCGTGTGTCAGGAAAAACCCAAAGCTCACTCTACACGTCCGTCATAAAAAGAGGACATCTCGAGAAAAAAATAAGTGCATACAAAATTAAGCTTCACGCGCTTCAGTATGAACACACACACGGCGAGCTTGCCAGCGTCGCCTCGTCTCCGTGAGTGCGCAACTAAAGAGAAAAAAAAATAAAGAGGAAGATAAAAGCGACGGATCTGTTACCACCCTTCGCGAAGGACATTCGGATGAGCTGGAGATCCCGGCACCCACTCAAGGTGATTTACTTAACGTACCTCTACAGCGGACGCGACCGCATCCGAGCGCATATGCTTCACGGGACATAATCCGCAGTGGTGTAAGGGCGTGTTATGCGCAGATACGTAATGCAGGATTCCTGGCACCCAGCTTCTGCATATCGCGCCGTAGGCCGCCGTAAGAGAAATAAAAGAGAGGGGCCTCAGGTGAAATTACACAAGAGGTAAGTGCAGCAGGGCGGGGTTCTTTGGGAGTTAAAAGTCCGTCGCAGCAGCGATAAGACAGAACGACGTGTGTAGTGTGCTCCATCTATATAATGTGATCGTACATGTACGGCAGAACCATAAAATTTTCATGATCATGCCCGGAAGGCACTGCGTCGTCTTGCGTTCCGCGACGAGTGCCTCGCCTCAGATAGCTGTGAATTAGGAACGCGGAAGGCAGGTCATCTCCGCGGGACGCAGTTGGATTCCCTCCGATAGCGATTTCCTCCGATTAAACTCTCTCGTCTTTTATAGACGGCGCATTAAAAACTGCCGTAGCTTTAGAACGCCTTCTTTTCTTTCTTTATTTATTCCTTTTTTTATTTTATTTTTTCATATAGAAACACGAATCGCGTATACACTCGCTGTTCAAGCTCGGTAGCCGCGTGAATCAACTTCTTCCGCGCTTCCTGTTACGCGTTGATCTGCCACGGTCTGTGCGATACGTTGTTCTGCAGGTTATCCTGCTGCCGATTTACGCGGATAGATCCACCCCCTTCCCCCCCATGCTTTTTTTTTCAAAAAATGTAAGAAGAAAAAAGGAAGGGCTGGGACGAGTACGCTATCTTGGTGATAAAATAAAGTGGCCGCTTGTAAACACCCGAACATTCCAAATGCTCTGGTTATTCTTAGCCCACACGCAGCGCGGTGACGCAGTCACTATGGCGTTGCGCTGACGGGTCCGATGTCACGGGTTTAATTCCCGGTCAGGATCGATTGATTGATTTCTGTGGTTTTACGTCCCAAGACCACGATTTAATTATGAGAGACGCCATAGTGGAGGGCTCCGGAAATTTTGACCACCCGGGGTTCTTTAACGTGCAGTGACATCGCACAGCACACGGGCCTCAACATTTCGCCTCCATCGAAATGCAGCAGCCGCGGCCGGAATTCGATCCCGCGACCATCGAATCAGCAGACGAGTGCCATAGCTACTAGACCACCGTGGCGAGGCTAAAATGGATTAATTCCTGGTCAGGGCCGCCGCACTTCGGTGGGGCGAAATACGAAAAAAGCCGCGTACAGAGAAGCCTGCTCATGTTAAATAAATTCGTGTAGAATAATAACGGACAGACGCGCGTATGGCACGGATTCTGAGCTCATGGCCGGAGACTTACCGTTATTACTGAAGCAGAAATGGTGTAGATACGGCACTTTTTCAATAATAACATGCATGGCAGAAACTTAAAGAACAACGAAGAAGCTCGAGAGGAAGTTCAGAATCCCCCTAGCGGGCGATGAAAGGAAAAATGATAGGCGTAAGATTGTGCGATAGGATGCCTTATATTTTAAGTGCCCGTTATAGAATCCTGGAGTGAGTGAGTGAGTGAGTGAGTGAGTGAGTGAGTGAGTGAGTGAGTGAGTGAGTGAGTGAGTGAGTGAGTGAGTGAGTGAGTGAGTGAGTGAGTGAGTGAGTGAGTGAGTGAGTGAGTGAGACAACTTATTGGGTCCGCAATAGACGCGAGCGAACTCAGTCACCCGGCTAGGCCCAATCGAGGACCACCAACCTGGGGCCAAAATTAATTTGTTGTGTTCCCTACTACGGCATGCCTCATAATCACACTGTAGTATTACTGGCACGTAAGGCGTTTTTTTTTTTTTTTTTCATTCCATAGCCGCATTTGAAGCAACTGCGTCCTTTGCATACGCCATACACTTTCGTTGAACTCGTTGTAAAAGCCAACCTATAAGTAGATGGTATGTTTTCGAGCAGTTATAAAACGATCGCGACGTTAAACGTTGCTTCGATTACTGTACAACATTGCTTCTTTTCAAACATGTACCACGTCAATATTTATAGGATTCCGTCGAAAACGAGACACTTTCCAATTTCTAAATAACGAATAATGTGCTTCGTTAAAGGATAGAACCACGACAATATCGACAGCTCCGCTGCCAAAATTATTAAGTATACCAACAAAACAGCCACAGGTCCCTTGTGCGGAAAGGCAGTTTCGCGGGCTGCCGCCGGGCGCCCGAGAAGGCATTGCGTATGTTGCTGCTCCTTCTGCGGCATTTCTCGCATTTATTTCTACCGGAACTCGAACCTTGGCCTAGTATTGCTCCAATCGGAGTCGTTACCAGAGTTGCTAGCTTAAACTAAATGCTTCACGAAGGCATAACAAAAGCGAAACCCCTGCTAGTGCACCGAAATCAGACTTGAACGATCATTTCTTTGTCCTTTCCACTATTGCGTCTGTCACGCTCTAACCTGCGGCGTTGCGTGGAGCGCGCTTTTAGACGACCTTCAACTTATCTCCAACCCGAACAGAAGTCAAGGCTAAGTTAGTGTATCGAGGCCGCCGGATCTTGCATTCTTAACTTACGTATTCATTTTCTCTTTTTTTTTTTTTCCTCTTTTACTTTCGTGGCTGCACGCCTGAGTGCACAGAAAAAGAAGCGGGCAGCCAGCGGGGGCAGATGTGTTGTAGTCCGTGGTTCACGCCCTCGAAGGCATTTCGATTACATAGTGCCGATATAGAGGTTTTCAGCCCGTCGTGTTAAAGCAGCAACTTCAACCTCTGAGACTTGCTCATTAAAGGAACACTTTTTTTTTTCGCGTTGAACTGGCCGACAAAAGAAGGAGGAGAAGAGGAAGGGGGGGGGGGGTGCTCTAACACTCTGCAATCGCTGCCTTCAGGTAAAGAGCATTCAACGACAATGTTGCTGTTTCGCGACTCGGTAAAATCAGACAAGCTATCTGCTCTTCTTGTAATCCTTTTTCTTGTTTATCGACAGTTGGATAGATCGAATGTGCTGTACTACACGTTTCCTACTGAGAAGGAAGCAAATTTATTCTCAATGGTTCTGTCTCTCGTCGGACAAGTTTAGCGCAGTCATGTGACCGCGGCAGCGGGAGCTATGGAAGTGCTCTTCAATTATCTTTGGACTGGTAAACTCGAGAAGTGTCACTCGCATTGATGAAAAGGGAACGTGACGAGTGGTTAAATAAACAAGTCCTATGTGCGACGTGCACAAAAAACATTACTGTCGTGAAGGTCTATAATCGAGACAGATACTAGTGGCCGTACACCTCTCCTGCTTGTGAACGGTCATTAGAGTTAGCTATATGCATCAAACGTGTCAGTGAGAGCTTGCAAACGCATATATGTTTTCTTACTTGCTGACAAGAGAATCAACTATTCACTCTGCGCCAAGCAGCATCAAGAAAGAGACGCCATTGTATCGTGTGCGTATGACCTTCCACTATTAGGCATGTGGTATGGAATTCTGTGTGGCTAGTCTCGGGCCAGCTTTAAATGTGACATCTACAACAGCTTCAGGAAAAAAATTACGTTGAGAGATACTGGAAATTGTTCAATTATGGCAGAAGCCCCGCTGCTCCACGGGTAATAACAACTGATGCGGTTTCAGGAGCTGAAACCACTATGTGGTTATCAGGCACGATATAAGGGAAAGCTCCCGATTAATTTGAGCCAGCCGGGGTTCTCTAATGGGCACCTGTGTCTAAGTACGCTGGTGTTCTCGCATCTTGCATATGTGAGATCACCGTGGCCGGCAGCGGACCCAACGCCCTGTCAGTGATATTGAGCTCGTACCCAAGATTTCATTAATAAGCCATTGCTGAAAATAAGTGAAGTGCGCACCATGTGAGCGAACACATCCAAAAAAAAAAATTGTCCACCATCAGGCTGCTAAATAGCAATTAGCATTGCCATTTATGCGAACGTTTGTTTCACCTGAACACAATAAAAAGCGCGCCGCTTCGTGATGAAATTACGAAGTCTCTGTCGAGCCGTCTATATAGGGACTTCTCTTAGTTGTTGTTGCCTCAAAATCTTTAAAACGCTTGCCTGCAAATGCTCTTTGCTTGCAGAATAAATATTAAGGGTTGTCGTCTCAGCTACGAAATAAATCTATCTATCTATCTATCTATCTATCTATCTATCTATCTATCTATCTATCTATCTATCTATCTATCTATCTATCTATCTATCTATCTCGCAGCTCAACAGTCACGACAGTCGCGCCAACAGCGGCGTGCAGTATCTAACCATAGCACAGCCAAGTGTTATATATACCTCGAGCATCCGCGGTCGCCAGTCGCTGCCGATGGGCGACGCTTCGACACCTGCTCCTTGTATCTCCGTGTGAGTAGGACACTTCCACTGCGGCAGCTGCAGGACGGCCAGGATGGGAACCAAGTGCGCGAACGTCGAGCCCTGCAGGCACGCGCGGCTCCGTCAGCTTGCGGAACAAATTTAACATTGCTAACGCGCACACAGCGGCAGAACTTCAGGCCATCGTCCGAACAGGGTTCTTAACACGCACTGTCCATTCGTGAAATGTTGTGTCCAGTCATGACTACGACGTACGTAGGTATGCAGCATGATGAATCTGCGGTGTTTGATTATTCGGATCTGAGTGTCCTGAGGTTCACAGATCCCTCAGAATTTCTACATCTTCACGTTTCCCAGTGAGAAGACGACAAATGTAGCCCAAATTAATCCTAAATTAACCCAGGATCTGCGCTGCTATAAAGGTGTTTGTACAGCCGCTAGCCAGCCATCTGTATTTCCTCAAAAAACGAAAGTAGACAGACACCTGTACTAAATCATATCGAGAGAACATTTCATTTTTTTTACGCGCAGCGAAGTAGTAATATTTCGGCGGCTTTACATCCCGAAACCGCGATATGATTATGAAAGACGCCGTAGTGGAGGGCTCCAGAAACTTCCATCAGCTGGGGTTCTTCAACGTGCACTCACATCGCACATTACACGGGCCTCTGGCATTTCGCCTCCGTAGAAAAGCAGCAGCCGCGGTCGGGATTCGATCCGGTGACCTTCGTGTCAGCGGCTGAGTGCCATCGCCATTAGAGCATCCGCGGCGGGGCGCGCGACAAAGTGCGTCACACCTCGCCACAATAAATGTCTACAACTGTCTGCAGACATTTTTTGCATGTTTGAATATCCTTGGCAATATACTTAATGTACAGTTGTGTTCTTTAAGCCTACCTCTTATCTTTGGACAAACACACCTCTTGATTACCGATATGTACACCTCTGCGCTAGCGTGACATGGGAAGAGGTGGGGAGGACGGTTCTGAGAAGTTGCGCTACATTGGTGTCCCTTCTCATCTCAAAACGACAGGCATCTGGCGCCGAGTTATACACACGGCTTGAACCTGCCAGAGGCCCGTGTACTGTGGACGTTAAAGAACCCCAGGTGATCAAAATTTCCGGGAGCCCTCCGCTACGGCTTTTCTCTACTTTCTATCACTTCTATTCCCTTTCCCCTACCCCTACGGATGCTTAACCGCGTTCCCAACATGGGCTGCAGAAATTAGCGTCCTTTCATTAACCTAAGCACAATCATCATCATCATCATCAACATCAACAACCCTCCCACATTCCCCACTTTCCTTTGCGCATTTTGCGCGAGCACTTTCTCACGTGTTCACATGTCGGGAACGACTTCGCTCTATCGATAAGCTGTCCGCAGATAAGACTATCGAAAAAGAAAAAGAGAAAGAAGCTATGTCTAAAAAGAGTTTGCGATGCACAATTTGAATTGAATGCACTCGTGAAATACAATGGATCTACGAGAGTGTTATTCTGACAAAACCAACAGTTCAACAATGGGCGAGGCCATATCATTTTATCCATAGCACTCAAGGAGTATGGGATAAGTCCTATATGATAAATTTTTTTTTTCAGAATTTAGAACCCAGCGTAAAGCCGTATCAGTGTTACATGTGTAGAGTATATGGCCATATCTTATCGAACTAGGTCTCTTCAGCCTTATCTATATAGTCCGCGAGCTATTGAATGAATAAGAAAAAAATGCCCGAAAGCATCGGGATGATATAGGTGCACGGCATTAGTACGGACTGTGCCATCTATAGCCAAGCGCTCAGTGCTTCCAAGAGCCCCGCCACGGCGGTGTAGTGTATGGCACTCGGCTGCTGATCCGAAGGTCGCCGGATCGAATCCCGGTCGCGGCGGCTGCATTTTGGTGGAGGCGACATGTTGAGGCCCGTGTAATGTGCGATGTCAGCGCGGCGGCTGCATTTTGGTGGAGGCGACATGTTGAGGCCCGCGTAATGTGCGATGTCAGCGCAGGTTGAAGAACCCCACGTGGTCGTAGTTTCCGAAGCCCCTCCACTACGGCGTCTCTCATAATCGTATCGTAGCTTTGGGACGTAAAACCCCAGAAATCAATCAATACCATACAATAACGGTGTACCAGTAAAGGTACGGTTGCACTGAAATGACTTAACGATACAGGATATAACATGTTTACAAACAGATAGAGGGAAGAGATATACGGGCGTTCCTACCTGTATGACGGGTAGGCGCACGCCGAAAGTTGCCTGCAAGAGCGTTCCCAGGCCGGACACGAAGAGGATGGTGGAAATGAGCTGCGCGCGCGCCGGATCGTCCTCGGCGATGCACAGATAGGGTGCCAGCAGGAACGGGTAGCTCACCGTGCCTCCCATCATGGTCAGGTAGTGCTGCGTGCCCCGGCAGATCAAGTGCCACGGGTAAGAACACAATCTGCGCGAAAGCTCTCCCTTCCCCCAGTTGAAGTACGCTTTGCTGCAGTACGCGGGCATGTAGGGTGTGGCGCTGAAGCGCAATTACGACAATATGACATGTCATACAGCGCGAAGGCGGGTCAGAAATGTGAGAACAGATTATGCAGGTGACCACATTGTCTGTTCCCTCACTAAACATTTTCCTGCATTACCTTGTTCACACTTGACGATGCTATTCCATCAGCCACTGTAGCGTCAAAACGAAACTGACACAATAACACTAACACGAACAAATACATATGTGTCCCTCTGTTCTTTAGTTGCCTTTTCAGTTCGCCTTAATTACCATGGCTTCTCCATGTTCTCCCTTCACTTGTCCGGTTTCTCGCACTGATTGCCATATTTTGTCGCCGTATCAAGAAACTCGGCCAAACAACAATTATGCGGCAAGAATTATATCTCGTAAGCTAGATTCAGAAAAGTTTCAGGCGCTCACAAGAAATAACAAACCTTGAAAGGTTGGTTTGTTCGCTAAAAGAAAGGAGAGAGACGCGAAGTGATGGGGCTGTACTGCAGGCATAGCATACCTGGAAGCCGAGCACCAAGCAGAGGTACCAGGGCGGAGTGTCGTTAACCCTGTAGAGGACGCTGTCACCCCTGGTTTTCTCCTTTGTCTCCGGAGTGGCAACCAGCACCGACGTGCCGTTGCTCGGCTTGCCGTTGGCCACATTGTTCACAAATGTGGTGGTTCCATTGGTACCGTTGGGGACACCGTGCCCGTTAGGAAGCTGCGCCTTCCCCGGAAACGGCTCCTGCGCAATATGATTACACAACATTTAACCTGCGTTGGGTATTTCTTTTTTTTTGTGTGTGTGTGGTTGTTGTTTTCAGTAAAATAATCATGATTGCACTGACACCAGTCACTCGGCAAATATCGCACAACAAACAACATATGGTTCGTGGCCTAAGAAACTATCAAACAACTAGCCTCACCATTCACTTAGAGAGCGGGGCTTTCAGTTTCCGCCTCTCCACTTTCTTGAGAAACAGTGTACTGAGCTTGCAGCGGCCTTGACCTAACTCTCTACCATTGCTGGGTTTTAGAACAGGAGGGAAGGGTGGTGGAGGGACGTGCGAAGCGCACGAGAAAGAAGGAATTGGTTTGGATGTAGATAATTTTATAGCGCTTTCTTCGCGATACCCTGTGATATCACGAATGATACGGCTTCCTCGAAGACCCAACTTTGGCCAGCACCAGGAGACTACACACATCCCGCAGATGTCCCTGGCCTAAGTGCAGCCAGAATCGACGCTGTCACGCTGCTTCGGTATCTACAATGATAATTTCCCTCTATGCGTCCGCAAACAATCGGAACTCCACTCCTCTTCGCTGTGCACACTTCCGTATTTTACAGCTGCCTGTCCGAACTTGGCACCATGTGCGCCCAACCTGCCCTTTATCACTCTTTGAGACCAGTCGTGCTGTCGTTCTACTGCCTTTCTGAGGGAGCTATTATAACACAACTGTGAACCCCCTCCCCCCCTTCTCCCCTACTTTACGCCCCTTGACACCCCTAATCCTACAACTCCCCCCCTCCGATCACTGCCCACCATGCACCTCTACAATTGATCTCATTGGTTAGAAGAACCAGTCATAATCGCGTCCGTACGTTTATCCTTATATAGAGCTTCAGGATACCTTATCACAGTGACATGTGCTATAAGCCTGTTTCGCACAAGCATGAAAAGCCCCGGTTTCAGCGTTGTCACGAAGAGGCGTACAGAATCCCATATCCTCCCACGTCACAGAAGTCATACGCATACACCTGCCGTTTTGTTCACGTTACCTAGGGAGTGCGGTGTCTCTACGCCTCTTGATGTTCTTTTGTTGCTGTCGTTATGTGCTGTTGCTGCTTCTACATGAATGTATAAGTAAAATCGATAACGACAGACGCGGTACACCATACCTAACTTCCGTCATACCAACAGCGATTACGTTAACGCTTACGCAACTTGTTCAAGCAGCATTACTGCCGCGACGCAAGTCCTCGAGATTGGATGTTATCGAGATGCCGTTATTTATCAATGAGGCCGAACATACGCCTCCGACGCGTCTATGCGATGTACCTGCGGATGCGAGCGGCCGCGTTTCTACAGTATAGCACAATATACAGCGTACACTGCCGTCACTATAGAGGTTCTCCTTGAACCGGGATGCCTGTTCTGGAGCGCTTTAGAGAAATATCGGGGCACGGCGATCGACACAGGCATGTAACGAATGCAAAGAAAGGGAGACCGAGTGGCGCAGTATTTCGCTTTTATCTGCATCGTTATCTATGCAGTCCCAAGAATATGACTCAGACCAAGGTTGCTAGCATCAGACGTTGACTGCGTATTCTTCTAAGCCGCCTTCTTGCGGTGGAAAAAAAAGAAAAGGAAAGGAAGAAAAGAAAATGGGGCAAGCGGTGCGGAAGATAAGGGTCATGCAGACATCCATGTGACATCTTTGTAGAACCACCGTGGCTCGAAGGTCTCGCTCGTACGCTGGCGCGAGCGCGCACCGGCGCAGTTCGTTCTCCTTCGGCCTTCTCGCTATTATGTTTCGCTGCCGAGTTGCGGGCGTAGGTGTCCGGATTGTTGCAGCGTGAAACGGCGGGAAGGCTTTGAAGTGAGTCAAGGACCATCGCTGAAAAGGAAGGTTTTTCCGCTCGCACCTGCCTGGTGCGATGTACTACACGTTTCGTTGCTAACGCGTGGTTCTGACGTTGCGCGTTGCTTTGCGGTTCCTGCTTCCTAAACGGCACTGCTCACATGTTGCTCTGCTGTAGCGGAAACCTCCGATTAAAGCTGTGTTCTAACTCCTGGGATACTGAAGGCAAATGTGAAAGGGTCATTGTATACGTGGGTTTAAGAAACTGTTAATGCCCCGGCGAGCATTCGGGGTGTCCTTCCCAGGTGTCATTATCATCACCATATTTAGTTAAATAATTGGAGTCTTAAAAAAAATGAGAACAACGCTTCATATATACTGGATGCCCAACAATTCTGTCCGTTTACACTCGGCAGTTGATCTCGAGGACCGAGCCGTTATCAGCCGCCCAGCCGTCACCTACCAGCCTCAGTGGCACAAAGGCTCTGACATTCTATTACCCAGTGCGAGCTTTTGGGTTTGATCCGCGGCCATGGTGGCTGTGTTATGAGAGGATCGTAGTGCACTCTGAAGTGTGTAGATTTGGGCTTGTTGGTGAAATTCCTTAGTTACCAACACGTGTTTACTATCACCCCTTGCACGCATGTCGCCTCACTACATATACATGGGCCGCGTTTCCGCAAATAAAGGTCGTTAAAAGTCAGCGCTGTGTGTGTCCTCTTCTCTTGTCCTTGCGTCTTGCGCGCTGTAGTTACTTCCGTAGTGCACTCACGCTACTGTGCCATTGTGCTTTGTGTACGTCCTGTACAGCCTTCCTTGGTATACTGTAAAAATTACCAAACCTGGAATCTGCAATGTCAGCGACTGGTCCACTTATTTGCGGTCCGTTAAGTATGTTCCGGTTATTCGAAATTCTCAGCGTGTCGTTATAATTTTTCAGTTAGAGTTACCTTGTAACTGTTTAACCATAACTTACTGGCTACCAAGAAAATACCGCAAAGGTATTGAATGGGTGCTCCTGGAGCTCTGGCTACACTGTTGACGAAGCGGGCCTGAAACAGTGGCTTGTACTCGCATCACACTCAGGAGACACTCAGGAGGTAAAGGCCGGGTTGGTTTATTGCTGACTTCGTGGTAAAGAGATGTTGTTGGCACGTGTAAGGCCTGGTCGCGTTGAGAACTGTGTGTGTCCTCCCTTGTTTCCTGCTGTATCCCTTGCGTCTCCACGCACAATCCATAAACTACCATACGCCCCCCCCCCTCCCTCCCCCCCGCCCTAGCATCCTGACACCCACACCCCCGCAACTTTGTCTAGGAGGCAGCAGAGAGATATATAGAGAGGCCTCCCTTCACTCCTCCCTCTCATTCTACGATTTAGTTCCTTCCCTTCCCCCAACACTAGAATACTGAATAAATGCATGGCCGGACGCGCGCCGGAACCTTCGAGCAAGTCGTTCGTGAAATTCCCCTCTAAACTGCCTATATACGCCGAAGTGTTTTCTCGTTGAATTGAGCAGTAACGCGCTTGCACCACCTGTTGCCTCCTTATTGCTGCACCGGCCGCCAACGGAAGGCGTTTTCCCGGCCACCATGTCCGGTTTCTCGAAGTAGCGCCACGCGCTTTCGACCTCCAAATGAGGAAGGATACTTCAGTTATTGTTTTGTTGCTGGAATACATAAATGCGCGCCCACTTCGTTTACCGCTTCGAGCCTTAGCGAAGTGACTTAATGCTGCAATATTGTGTACCCTGCAGCGTCGATTATTATGCCTTGTCGTGGCAGAGAGTCCACGCAGAAAAGCAGGCACGGACCACGGCAACAGTCCCTCTCTGACCTTGTGTGCCGCTTATATTTAACAGTAATTATTGCCATGCAGTTATAATCAATGGTGCGCAAGTATGGCAAGAAAGAAGGTATTTGTCGCTGCTAGTCTTGTCACGAGGTGTTCAGGCCAATATCGGAGTGCGGCACCATTCCGTGACGTTTGCTTACTCGCACATGCTCGCCCGCGTGCATGACGCGCACACAGCAGTCAGGCGGTTGGCAATCCCCGATATTTGTGGCGCCCTAACGTTGATAACGGTTCCTTTGTGTTGCCAGGCTCTTGTCGTCCAGTCAGGCGAGGTCAATGGTGTACGAAGCTAAGAAGGAAGTACTATAGTGAGCAATATGAAAGGGAAAACAGGAACGCGTGGCAAACAGCCTCGAAATCGACTCTGAGTGATAAGCGGATGGCGCTGTTAAAAGCCAAGTGGAAAGGAGGGCGCTGTTCTACTAACTGTTCGCACTCCCACCACGCTGGCGTTTCTACAAAGCAGCAACTTACTCCATTTTACCGATAACGCGGTATCGTCCAATATTCAAAAAGATGCGGTAATTGTCGTGGTAATATGCAGTGAATCGTTTCTTTTTCTTTCATTCGTTCTTTTTTTTCTTCCCATAAGTGCATGGTGCAATGCCAAGTCCTGGACTTCGGGCACACAAACGCACAGCGGGAGTGCCAACAGTTGTTAAAACAGCCTTCCCCTCCGCACTATGTTTCCGACGGCTGCCGCCACACATCGCCTATACCTGGGTTTCAGGCTGTTTTCCATGCGTTCCCGTGTTCCCTTTCATATTGCTCACGATTGTACGTCTGAGTTGATGTGACGAAGTTTGCGCAAGCGCTCGACCATACGTGCCGTGCCAAATTGCGGATAATCTTCATCTCGTTATCTTATCACCCTTTCAAAGTACGTGTCCATTTCTGAGGCAGAAGAGCGTTTATTTCGAAGAGTATAAAGACAATGAACGGCAAAAGTCCTTTTAATAGCGGAACCGTTGAAGCTCGAGTTCTGACCGTGCAGGTCTTCACTGAAATTCGCCTAGCTGGGAGAGTACCCAAGGTTTTCTCCAGGACTCATTTCCCACATTTCTACATGATAGGTATTATGCGAAGATCAGTCAATCGATTAATTAATTAATTAGGAACGAAAGCTAATTCACAGCCTGCCCAATATACATTCGTGCCCTCGACTCATTACCCCCATTCTTGCTCTCAACCCACTACAGGATGGTGATAGAAATAATGTCAGTGCTACGTGACAGCGACAGTGAACTTCACGTCCCCACGCCAGCTGCGCTGTTTACTCAGATTTCACAAGGCGTGGGAAGGGGCTTTATCTCTTTTTTTTTTTCTCCGCAAGCAGACGGGCACTTGCGTGCGGCGTACCGTATGACCATGCAATAAGGATGGGGAAAATGAAATTTCGTCTTCGTTACAGAAAGAAAAAAAAAAAGATGAACGGAGCAGCCAATGCTTCTTCCAGTGAAAGGCTCGACCAGTACGACGGCTAGTTTCAACAAGTGCCCCGCGAGTTCTCTTTTTCTTTGTTGCTGTCCCAGCCACGCAGTTCGCCTCCCTAATATCGTATTCAGCTTTCGTCGCGACCGCCCGGGGGTGTAGGTTGTATGTAACCAGTGCTGTGGGCCAGGCGACTTCAAACAGCTGGCTGACGATATGCCGTTTATAGCTCGCGGGACAGGGTGTTTATTTCCGAATGCAGTAGTGTAATCGACGGCAATCAGCGTGACGAGAACTGGCCCGCGCGCAATGGAAAACTGCCGCGCTTACTGCGCGTATAGTTACATTGGCTTTTATAGCCGCGGCGGCAGAGTGGCCACAGGCGAGAGAAAGTGAGGGACGGACACGTACGGAGGCTAACCAGGTTGCACAGGGCTTGTTACATTACACTGGATGAGGGCAAAGGGCAAGGAAAATGGAAAGGGGGCAGAGGCGATTCGCGAATCCAGAAAACAGTACTCATTACGCATTCAAAGGCGGTCGCAGAACCCGGAGTGCTGCGGGGTACTAGAGGATTTTTTTTTGTGCGGATGTCGGTGAGTCCGGGATCGCCGTTTATTAGCTTGTACCAGCGCCCGCTCGTCTATATGGCTTACGGCAGCATTCACGAACTACATTCCGTCACCGAATCGGCATGACCCAGAATTAGTGAAGTAGTGACAGAGTGGGAATAGATCACTCAGTGAGAATCCATATACCTGAATGTGAAGTGATTTTAGCAAAAAGGGAGTTTTTGTTGATTTGAGCCAGCCCCGTCACGGTGGCCTAGTGGCTATGGCGCTTGGCTGCTGGACCGAAGGTCGCGGGATCGAACCCCGGCCGCGGCGGCTGCATTTAGATGGAGGCGAAATGTTGAGGCCCATATACTGTGCGTTGTCAGTGCACGATAAAGAACGCCAGGTGGTTGAGAACTCCACGGAGCCCAGGTGGTCGGTGTCTCTCATAATCATACTAAGGTTTCGGGAAGTAAAGCCCCAGAAATTACTGTTGGTTTCAGCTAGCCACGAAGATAAATAAGTTACATTTACAGGTGGGGAAATGATTAAGTCATGCCGTACAAATCATGAAAACTGAACGACATGCAGAAGGACTGGTCCCGTTCTTCTAACTGCCGGTTGTAACCACGTGCTTCTTTCGTATTTCGAGAGAGCGTCTACTGTGATAGAGTATGTATAAAGGTGTCGCTTGTCCGCAACATTCCCGTCTAAGGACAAATTTTAGCATACCTGGAAGAAAACAGTCAGTCCTGACGCAGCTTCCGTTCCCAGCGGATCGTACATGCTCACTTCATTTTTAGCGGATGTCTCCACGGAATCAGCGAACAACAAAAAAGGTACAGCTGAATAAAAGAAACAAGAGCACAAAGGGTAGTGGTATGAGCCTGCTATCCCCGTCACAAGCCCAATCCCTTCTCGGAAGCTTGTTTGCCGCTCGATGTAGTGCGTATGTTGTACATGGGCGTAGAGGAAGCACGGGACGCGCACACAGCTGTGTGTGTGTGTGTGTGTGCCCTGCTCGCGCGCTTTTTCTCCACGTTCATGTACTCTTTGCACTACGCCCAAAAGCCTTCGTGGTACATACCAGCAAGCAGTGAACAAGCGTTCACTGCTTGCTGTCGCATTGCTTCCAAATTTATTTTATTTCCAATACACCCGCGGAAGTGGGTGTATGCGAAATACGCTTACGTTATTCCGACGCAAGTCATAATAAGCTTACGCCATTCCGACGCAGGTGCTTGGATCACTGATTCGTTTGGTGGCATCGGCACCGTAGCCATATCTTGATGACACCGGAACGTAAAACAAAGGTTTGTGCTGATCGTTGGGAGTACACGCAAAATAGCTCCATGTCATGATATAAGTGTGCAACTACGTGGCTACTAGCCCTCCTTTTACCCGATCACTTAAAGAAGCAAAAAATGAACATTAGATTTAAGTAACAGCCTATTAAGTCACGGTACGGCCCGCACGTCACAGAACGTAATCGATTCCATAGACAGAGGACACACATGCGTGACTAGGCGGGCGCACATGACTTAGGTGCGCACATGACTCAGAACAAAAGAACTGCCGATTTCAAGAAAGTCGGGGAATTGCACGCATATCACTCCATTTCACGAATGCCGTCTATCTTCTTAGTCCTATATATTGTAAGGTCTAACCTTTTTTTTTTTTTTTTGAAACTCACTCTCCTCTTCTTTATCTAGTTTTCAGAATTCATTTCGCATCCTCACCGCGTTACGCTTCGGTTTTGCTTTTACTGTTGCTTAGTGTGAACACGTGTGAAGAGTAAATGCGAAGCTCACGTACAGAAAAGCAAGCAGAGACGACAGACAGGGGTACGGAAAAGCGGAGATAAGAAGAAAGAAAAAAAAAGGTAGCCGAGTACTGACGACTCTTGAATGTGGATTTCCTGCCGGCGGTGCAGACGCCGTTGGAATGAGAGAGGTCGCAGCCGAGGAGGAACCGAAAGGTAAAACAAGCTCGCTTCACCCGGAACGTGACGTGAAAAGCACGTTCCAATTGTCTGTATATATATATATATATATATATATATATATATATATATATATATATATATATATATATATATATATATATATATATATATATATATATATATATATATATATATATATCTCATGCGGTGCAGTCGTGACGCAGTGGCACGCTTGCTTTTGTTTGGCCAAAAGGTTTCCCGTTCATTCCGTTATTATAGTCAGCACCGAATCCTCGTACGACACACCGCAATACTGTTGTGTCGGTTAATTCGTGCAGATGTTACGTGGTAATGCAACAGCTGCACGAACCCATGCCTGGTCGCTCGGTTGTGATGTAAAGAGACGATTGGTCATATGCCATCTGCACTAAGCGATAATAATAATAATAATAATAATAATAATAATAATAATAATAATAATAATAATAATAATAATAATAATAATAATAATAATAATAATAACAAAAATTTCCGGGGTTTGGCGTCCAAACACCACGATATGTTTATGCGAGGCGCCGTATTGGAAGGCTTCGGAAATTTCGACCACCTGGGGTTCTTTAACGTGCACTGACATCGCACAGCACACGGGCCTCAACATTTCGCCTCCATCGAAAGCCGCGGCCGGGATTCGATCCCGTGGCCTTCGGACCAGCAGCCGAGTACCATAGCCATCGCCACCAGGCCACCGCGGCAGGGCCATCAGCAAAAACCAAGCCTTATCTCTGTTGCACAACTCGCGTTTTACCGGAATCCTTAAAGCCTAGCATGGCGTAATTCGGGCCTACCTCTCTAACTTTTCTTCGCTAACGTTCGTCGATCTCTCTCGCTGCTTCCCTCTGTCATCATTCCACAAAGTCGCAGGCTATCTGACAAGCAGCGCCTGAAATATCTGACTGCTGGCGTGACTCATTGGTTCCATAATGACTAGCCAAAGGGAGGAATGTGTTTTATCGTCATTGCAAATTAAATGACGCAATCGAAATATTTGTACACCGTTGTCGTTTTTCTTTCTTACATACCTAATATAAAAAGGACTGGACCCGGAATCATTCCATTGCGGTACTCCCGAGGGAACGCTTTATCAGGTGGAGAATATTCATCCCCTTAAAGGCATGATTTAAAGACCTCAAGAAAATTGAATCGCGCCGCGAATACCGTACCCGCCGTGTCCGTTTGACAGTTATCACCACGCCCTACTTCGAGAAATCGAGAAAGACTTCAGGAGTTTCGCACTCTTTTGTCGCTGTTTATTACTGCATTTCCAAAAACAAAAAAGAAAGAAGACTGGAAAGTCTTCCTGTTTTGTCACTAGAACGAGTTTCACTTGTCGGGGGAAGAAAAGCGCAAGCCCTTCTGATTTTTTATCTTTTTCATGGCGTTCTCGCTTTGGCAAGCATCCGCGAACACGGAAAGGTTCGGTTGGCTGATTGGCAGGGAGTATAGATTTATCGTCGTCACTGCCTGCTTGGTCGGCGGCGCGCGACGCGATGTTGGAATCCGGTTCCACCGAACTGCTTTTTGACGTCGACATGCGCGCCCTTGTCGTCCGTAGCACGTGTCCACTGCACCGCGAGTCTGCGATCGGACGTATTCGTGTAGGCGTTCCTTACAGACATGCCCTTCGAAGGTGGTAAGAGAAACACCCACGCAGCGAAGATGGGATAAACGAGGAAAGAAGATGCGTTGACGCTTCCGGCTCCGCGCTGTAAAAATATGGCAAGTATAGGCCGAAAGGCGTGTAAATGCCGCTAGAAACCAAAGGCCAGGATCGTGCAGGCAATTACTACGATCGTTATACCCGTTGCTCACTCGCTTCGGCAGTCCACGTGGTTTCGTCACATCTTCGCCGAACAGTAAAGGCTGCTGCGGGAAAAAAAAATGATGATAATAGACAGGTTCGCACTGTTGAAACGCCCAGAGAGGGCAGTGATTTAAGTGGCATTACGCAGGCCAGGTCAGAAAGTCATAACTGGCTGATTGTGCAGCGGTGTGCGTCATTTGCATAAACGTGCGCACAGAGACGTACTGAGGAGTGCAGTCGAGAGTTGGTGCAATATCGTGGTTTCCCGGCCATCTTCAGCAGGTTTTGCCGATGGGCGTCTTTCACGCTCAGCTGCATGAGTGCGCGAGCGTGGGCAGAGACGCAATGCGCTGCGCAACAATGCGTATGGGCCATCTGGGGAGAGTACGCTCATTATGACGTAATAAAAATGCTTTCGTTGGAAGTATTGCGCTGTACTATAGTGCGTTAAACCGTTACCTTCTTGGTTTTATTCGCGACTAAGTTGCCATAGCGTCGCACGGCTGGGCACGAGGCGAATTTACAGGCCTTTCCTCGGTTTTATTGGCCCAGTTCATATTAGGAGAATCAAAGGTGACGCAGACACCGCTGTGGCCCAAGGCGCTCTCAAGGCCAATACTTTCGAAGCACCAACACTAAGCCCGGCGCGTGAATGCTGCATCCAAGGCTATGAGACGAAAACCGGCTAACCGTATCGCGACAGGCGCTGTTGTGGCCGTGAGGCACGAGGGCAAGACAATACATCACAAATTGGCTCCACTTGCCCAGCTGTCATGTGAGACAGATTATTTATTTTCCAAGCAAAATCTAGCTTGCGCAACTTATCCTTCGCCCTAACGGAAAACAGAAACAACGCCAACTGTCGCCAAAAGACACGACGCTTAAGGCGGCAAAAGCGCAGCAGATTAGTTCAATCGTGCCTCATATGCCAAGACACACTTCTTCCCTCGCGAGAGAGAGCTTGACATGTACTAAGGTTTACTTGTCACTGGCCGTGTAGGATAGCAAACCGGACGTGCGCCTCGTTGACTTCCCTTCCTTCCCCTTCCCTTGTTTCTCTCTCTGACCGTGACAGCTCACACATGGACAGACCTCCCGGAGACATCGTTTCTGTAAATGATAATCATTTGTTCCGTAATGCATTAGCCAGCATTGTATAATTAGGCTTTTTTATTGTATTAGCTAACAATGTATAATTATGTTCTGTGATGTATTAGTATACATATATATGTATTAGCTAACGTTGTATTGCACAAGTTTCAGTTGTATGATCTAACTGTATTCACTGCTTTTTGTTCAATTACTTATCTGTTACCCACCCCCTCTGTAATGCCATTTGGCCCTGAGGGTAAAATAAATAAATAAATAAATAAATATAGACGCCGGGTAATGGTTAATCAAACACTGCCATTTTCGGGAGAGGTGGAGACGCAGCAGAACTTAGGGGTCATCCAGGACGCATACCTCTCCTACCCCCCCCCTCCCCTTTTCGATGTTTCGAGTTCCTGATGTAGGCGTCGACTCACTAGCGCGCGCCGATGATCATTAGACGGGAGGCGCGCACTACACTGGCACTTTGCCGAAGTTGTACGCAGTGACCAAGGTTACACCCTGTTGGCGCACCGGCGTTGTATGTGCGTGTTCACGGCCTTGAATTGGACAGCTGCGCGAGCCTCTCGCGCTCAGCGTGCAGGGGCGACGGCGGGCGATTTCTCTTGTTTCGTCGGTGGATGCGGAACACGCCCTTCGGCGGGAACCGCCGCGCGACAGGCGGTCTGCATCACTTGACTCCCTGCTATTTATAGCGTCGTTTCCTTCTCGTGTAATATGTCTCGGAAGGCGGGTATTCTTGAGCTAACGGTCATAGCTGGCAGCGCGTCAGGCGTTGCGTAGATGGTTGCCGTGTGGTAGTTCCATTACGCGTCTCTTACAATGGTCCCACTTGAATAAGACATCCGGCTCTCCTTGATACTGCGATGTAATAGTGCGGAAGGAAGCGTAGTGAGTGAATCCTTAGCAGTTGTCAGAAAAGTGAATAAGGAACTAGGAGCACGGTGTCTCTCTTTTGCAATATTGTACAGAATACTACGATTCCTTATTTGTCAAATAATGCCTTACATTTTAGTTGGAAATAACACCAATATATACCTTGACACACCTACTATATGAAGCTGTGGCCGAGTTCACAAAACTTCTCTTTCGTAAGTGCTTTTGCTCATCGGCTGGCGTGCTTCGTTAATGGAATGTCCATCATCAGGATTCTCTGAAGAATCCTCTTAGAAACATTTCTGGACTAACATGTTCTTTTTGTCATTATGAAGCCTAGACTGTACTCTCCAAGCCTCGTTTAAAACAAGTATGCGTAATCTGGACCCAGGATGAAAATTGTGGTCTATAGTAGCCAAGTACTTGTATTGTTGAGTTTCATGACAACTCCAGCGTTGCAATAGTGCCGGTTGCAGCATCTAGCTTCAGCACAGTGAATGTCGCTGTACAGTTGTAGAAACTAAGCAAGAGCTATTTAATACTTCAAATGAATATGTGCAATTCACCATCCTGTCCTAATCTCCACGCATTATCGGAGCGAACTCTCACAATGTGCTGTTCGCCGCATCTCCTCAACCAACATTTTAGTGTCGTTCCTCACCGTTAGAACGAAAACCAGCGACATTCCCAAGGCCCCATTCGCGCCTGCGACTGACATGCGTCGCGTGACCAAGTTCGTTGCGAATAGAGGCTTCGGCCAAAAAGCGACCATTAAATTTCTATGAGGTTTTCCTACTGACCGTTTCTTCAATCCTTTGACTGGAGTCGCTGTAAGCTTCGAATATGTACTGGAGCAATGAAAAGTGAAAGGGAAAAGGGAGAAAACACAGGAAGATTCTTCCGCCTATTTCCTAGGGTTGCCACCTGCTCGGATTATGACTGGTCCTGTCGGTTTTTTGGGCAGCGCTCCGGTTGCCGGTCCGCACGTAAGACCGGCCGTCACTGGCCGGTTTTTTGGTCATAGTATCGCGAGATATGGACCTTTAATTTTTGTTTCCTTATATTATGTCGCTGGTCTGGTGATTCAACCGCAGAGAAGGGATCCTCGTGCGCGATCTGTGTGCGTTTATGTTTGGAGTAGGACGTCCAGGGCACTAACCAAAACCCCAGTCTCATTTAGTACAAGCGCTACTCAACCCACTGGCACGTTTATACGGACCAGAGTTGTGTACGCGCACGCGTATGTACATTATGTTGATTTCTCTATAGAAAAACTACGTTATAATAAATGACACTGCATGTTAAATACTACATGGCATCCATTTAACAGCATAAATTTAACCTCCCGGGTAAATAACCAACCTGCTTTATAGGCCGCTCCTCTCATCGTGGAAAGGTGACATCCGTACTTCTTTTTTTTTTTGGGGGGGGGGGGGAGGGGGGGGGGGTCAGCAGGCAATTTTAAACGCGGACCAACCAGTCCAACATCGTGTTCGGCTGAGTCGAAAATATGCCGACCCAATCAGTGGTGCAGGAGTCCGACGCCGGAAGAATACCTGTGGCAATACGCGTAAGGTTACCTTACGGGGCCATTGTTGTGCTAGCTACGACAAACGCGAGAAGCGAACGTAAACAGACACGTTGTCGGTGTGAACATAAATCGCCGTGCGTAGTTCCTCAGTCGCCAGTGCAAATGTACAGACTTCCCCCAGTCGCCAATGCAAACGTACAGCTCTCAAACTGTTTCGCGCCTTACCTAGTGGACAGTTCCCTTTTGTTTCCGCTCGCAGGGCTATTTACAGCAAGGTCTTAGTCAGCCTGCGTGGTATAGGCCAAAGCGTTGGCTGTCAAGCGTGGTGGGAGGCCCTTTGTTTGCCGCCGCCCTTGCCAACTCAGGTGAGAAAAGACAGGCCGAAACTACACGACTGTTGGAGGACACTGAAGGTACTACCCCGGAACCACCTTATCCGTCTTCGCGCCCTCTCGCTCAAGACAACTCAAGTCACCACAGGAGCAAGTTGTTGCTGTCCACACAACCTTCCGGCCATTGTGGAGGAAATATTTAACTCGACACCTTTAGTAAGGTGCAGCGTGGCGGGAGTTACAGAGCCACGTCCCTGTGCTATCAGCGGCCGAATTCGCAACGCCTTCCTCACAAAAAAGCCATTTGCGATTGCTTGGCTTTCTGCCCTCCGCTCGTTTCACTCGCTTTTGTTTGATACTGTACACGTACGGGGATTGTTTTTCTTCGGGTGAATGTGGTGAGTGCACAAGGAAACAGCGGACAAAGCTATACTGAAATATTCATAGAAAAGTTATGCTTGATAAATCCATGTTGAACACGGCATAGGAGAGCTCACGTGGAAATGCGAGCAAATTTTCGGACTACGCCCATAAGTACCGCACAAAAACTGTTCGTATCATGCAGCTTCCTCCTGCAATCGGGTCACGCATCCGGAAATACTGCCCCTCGCCTCCCCCGCCTCCTATCTACGAATACACTGCATACTTTACACATTCATTGTTTCTACGTTGTAGGCCTTCACCGCAAGGAAATTACAGTTGTTCGCTAGAACCGTAGTCTCCAAACTTTCACAAAAAGAGTCCGCAGTGTTTCAATCCACTTACTGGTAATCCGGTTAAATGAACTGGATTGGAATCGTGAAATTTGAAGTAAGACGTAGTGTAAAGGGCTGAAAAGTGCTGTGCCAGCACTCTCATCGGCACTTAATAATAGCTGTCTTCGGCATATCACGCCACTAAGCATAGTGTTACCTTTCCCGTCACTATCCGGAACAATTGATGCCGGTTGCGTCCTGTAGTGTAGGTCAACGAACTTACGATAATTACTTACATATCTTCACGACGTAATTAATGCAATATTCAGCGCTGACTCTACACTTCAATGCACCAGAGGACAATGCGAGCAATGTTCAACGTGAAAACAGCTGTGATAGCATGTGTATCATTTTTATCGTCCCGTCCACTCACACCAGCCAGCGTACAATGAGAGTGATAGTTGCGAAATTTAGCGATTAAGGATGCGATATCAGTGTACAAGTCGAGAGGTTTGCCTCAATCGGAGCGTTTAACATAATACGTGCACACTTAACACAAAGCAATATATAGCACTGTAGAGCGCATATGTACCTAATCAATATCCCATTGATATTATTAAAGTTGTTTTCTGCTCCACCTCCTCCTACTATACGCTAGTATTACTTTATGCCGGTAATGCTGCATGCGGCCGCAGGGGTGCTGGTCTCGACGTCCCAGATGCCTGTCACCCGCAAATACCTTTTTGTACATGCGGGTTGTATTATGTATGGATGAACTGTCAATTGCTTACGAATGAGTTACCGAACCATGCATTAGAAATCTCATTACGATACAGACGACCAGGCAGACGTCTCCGAATGGCATTAATTAATCTTGTCCACGCGTAGTCATCGGCATTTCTCGAACCTCGAACCTCTTTGCAGTATAACCCCTCAGCTAGCTTTAATCATAAGCCATGGTTCAAAGAATGCTGCATGGCACTAACTAAACGAAATGCCGGAGAAACACGCTGGCCGAGGCCTTCGTTCGCCGACACGCCACGGTGTCAGAGCAAACGACCTTTCTGGCACAGAGTCGTCCTTGAGGATCCGGCGGGAGGAGGCAGACAAGTGGCTTAAAGACGTGCTCAAAGCGCGCAACGCTGTCGGCAAAACACGGGAGTTGCGGTGGCTTCCGGCTACGCGCGTGCTGCCAAGTACCGTTGGCTCTCGCGGAATTCAACGACGCTCAGAGGCGGCGCGGCTTCTCGAGGAACGTTCGCTATCTACCGTTAGCTCAATCTTCCGAGCGTGTCCCGTGCGTGACTTTTGTTTACCTCGCCTCCTTCGCTAACCTTGGCGACATGTCAAGTGTAATCGCTATGGTGATCGTGCCGGCGGTGCTTGTAGAGAGTTGCGATGCATTGCTTCATCGCAATAACAGCCTGAGCGTGGCAGCAAATTTATAAATGTCCACAGCGCGGCGGCAAATTTGATCCTAGCCACACTATTCCTCGAATGGCGGACTTATTGATACGTTAAATTTCGTCGAAGCCACACTCTTGGTCAGGGCGCAGAATGGGCAGTGAGTGCCCCCTTGTGCGGCTCCCACAGTGCGACCTTGAATTTCAATAATAATAGCTGCTGGGACATAGTTTACAAAGCCACGATGTGATTTTGAGGCATGCCATAGTTGAAGGTTCCGGAACTTTTGACCACGTGGGCATCTTTTACATGGAGGGAAAGCGGCTAATACACGGACATTAGCATTTTCGCCTCCGTCGAAAAGCGACCGCCGGGGCCGGGATCGAATCCGTGTCATTTAGGCCAGCAGCGAAGGAAAGGTGAAAGGAAACGTGAAAGATATGAGGAGAAAGAAGAAGGAAATTATTCGGTGATGCGCTGACCCGTGTGTGGGATTTTATCGAAGCAACGTTCACAGTAGGACGTGGAATGGGCCGTAAGTACTGCTTCCTTGGGAGACTTTGCAGTGCGACCTTGGACTTCGGGAAGAATTGAGAGGATGATATTAAGGACTTTTTTTTGTCATTTATGCTTTCCTAGATTACTCGGGCTTCATGTAGAAAAGAAAACAGCGCTCAGCTGGACGGGACGGGAACTTTGAGCCTTATTCCATGTTCTGTCAAGGCTACAGAAAAGTTCGAAAATATATAGAAGTTCACCGCTATTATACCACGGCCATCACTTTGAAACAATTAAATCATCACCGGCGGCATCAAGCTCCACAACGAACATAACTCAAGCAACGCTATAAAGGAAATTTAATAGCCGCTTCACATTTTTTTTCTTTCTCCGACCTCGGCGCTTCTTCCTCGTACACGAGTAGCGGTTTTCCTCGAGCATTTACAAGCCTCTCGGGAGACTCATTATCGCAGTAATTCACTGACCCAGAGGGGATAAGACGGGCGTAGAGTCGAGCGTTAAGACTCATTGCGTTATAATGGCTACAAAGCGCCCCTGTCAGCGTTCTTACTGCAGCCAGTCATGAAATCCGAAAGACGTACAGCACACTGCGCGCTGGCTCTTTCAAATTTTATTTTGCGGAACGAAGCACTGATTGTCGTTCTACAGAAGAACTCGTTTATCACTTCGTTTTGCTGTGGTCGCCGTGGTTTATTTAGGCAGAGCTTTGTGTTTTGTTCATATGTTGCCCTCATTAAATCCCCGCTTCTTGACCATGTCCTTATTTTGACCAGTAGCGACATCTTTGAATAGTGTACTGCTTTGCTTTATAGGGTAGAAGACATTTGTACGCAGATAACAAAATTAAAATTTAATTCCGAGGGTCTGTGTGCCAAGACGGCGAGATAACCCGTAAAGTACGTCGCACTAATTCTGACAACCTGGAATGCTTTAGCGTGCACCTAAATATGAGTGCACGGTTTCCTTGCATTTTTCTCCCATCTAAATGCGACCTTCGTGGACGGGAATCGAACTCATCCCTTTACGCTTAGCAGCGCAATACTATAACAGATCAGTCAACACGACGGTTAAGTAATGAAGATAACTAGGACGTTAATTTCCGCTTCACATTTACTACGTTAGCGCTTCTCCTAATAAAAGAAACGACGTTCGGGTGGTAACAAAATCGAATGCGGTCTCTCAGGAGAAACAGAAGCGTTATCTTCGGAGTTATGGCAAGTGTTAACAAGGTGCGTGCACTTTATCTGGAAGTTAAGGCACCGTCGCACGCCTTAACTAATGCAGAAGGGAGTCGTAAATAAATGTCCAGCTGGTGTCTCTATAATCGCTAGATCTATGGCCTTGCGATATCTGGTACGGAACGATTTCGTTTCTCCTTTGATCACAGTGATACGTGTAGAGCTCGTATAAAATTAACTCATCGGCTACCTCGAATTAGCTATCAACCACACACCAAAGCATTTGATTTAGAGTTTGCGCTGCAATATTATGAGTTCGTGTTAACCGATAAGCAATGCAGAGAAATGTAAAAAAAAAAAGAATCTCAAAGCGGGCCTATAGTGCGCAGCATGGTATGTTAAATAAGGACGCCCTGCGAGACAGCATAATACAGTCTCTAACATCCAGCGATGAATATCGGACTTGAAATCCTTAAATGGCGGCTTTGCAAAAGCTGTGCTATAGCCAGCTGAGTGCTACGCAAGATTTACTGGTGTCAGGCCTGGGCAAAAACAGTCTTTTCGGTCCGACATTTGCAAGGAGCGGTAATCTGATAAATTTGGGGAGGGGGGGGGGGGGGTATTCCGATGAACTGTCGAGTCTTAATCATCTCAAAGCGTCACATAGCTTATCATAGGTGCTGGAAGGGAGAGATATGGATAATATGTGACCACGTGGCGTTCTTTAGCTTTTGCACGTATCGAGCGACCGTATACCTTATTATACACCGCCGTCAACGAGTGGCTTGCAGCGGCGGGAATCGCCTCCACGACTTGGCGTTAACCAGGAGCACGTTCCCTACAGAACGTGCGCTCCAGATGAATTACGGCGTCACAAACCTGAAGTTTGAATTAGTAAGACATGAACGCTATTGACCACCAAGCATTTTCTTTTTAAAATCAACTGCATTTTAAAGTAAAACGCCAAAGGTACGCACATTGCGCGATATATTACAATGTTCGGAAGAAACAAGATAACGACAGCGAGCGACATGCAAGCAGTATAAGCAGTCGCGCAAACCCTCGGCTGCACCGCGGGAATTCCATCACATAAGTACAGTTGCCTAACTCACACGTGATAGCTAGCAATTCGGCGAATGCGGCATTACGCCAACCCGCGAATGTGCCAGCAAAGCGCACGTGTAAGTATACAAGAAACACGCCGCGCGCGAAGAAACACTAAAGGCAGTACATCATACAAGTGAGTCAAGCTCGGGTGCTTGATGCGTGCCTCTTCGGTATAGTGCTCAAAGCGTGGTAGCCGGTGGCGTAGTTTTCCTTTTTCTTTATTGATATGATATTCGGAGATGTTGGCGCACAAATAATACGCCGGTATACTCCTTGGCTCCTGAGTGTGGTGAACGTTCAACATATACATGGTTACGAACCACTATGCGAAGCAATCCGGCAGAATCACAATAACAGTAGTTCCGTCAGAACAGTAATGTAGAAACACACTCACAAGGCGTGGTTCTCCAATTGTAACTATAGTCGAATCCCCTAAGCTTACGGTTACCCACTTGGGAATAACAATAATCGTGGTTCGATTGAGGAGAGTACGCGCCATTTTCCTCGACCCTTGTTAGGAGCACGGCTCAGCACCCGCTGGGTAGAGGGAAGCGCATGAATGATAATAAAGGCGAGGAACGCTTTAGTAGACGGCTTTGGAAATTTCGACCACATGGAGTTCTTTAACGTGCACTGACATCGTAAAGTACACGGTCCTCTGGCGTTTCGCATCCATAAAAATGCGACTGCAGCTGCCGGGTTTGTATACCAGCCTCCCCCGGGCCCGCTTCATTTGGGAAGCTGGCCGACAAACAGTTCCATCGAGGTAAAACGCTCGCAGGAAACGGCGGGACAGCTTTGACTTCACCGATCGCATTTCCGAAGAGCACACTTTCTTTTAACTTGAGTCACCCGCACAACAACACGTAAACGATGTCTATCTGCCAATACCAGGAGCCTAAATTACCCTGGACAATGGCGGCACACTTATGTAACGCTTATCTCAATTTTCTTTTTCCTGAAAATTAACTTCGAGCTTTAAACTTTAGCAATGTGGGATTATGCTCTAAGTACCTTGGAGGACGTATTATTCTATAGCCCATCCAAAGTAGCCCAAACAGAAATCTCCGTCATGCCCCCCTGGTGAAGCGAGAATCCTGGAAGATAAAACGCACTGTGGAAATCGACCACATTATACGATTCAGTCAGTGAGTCTCCGCGGCATCGTTTGGCTCTGAGCCAAGCGTTACGAGGTGGCTGGATGTCTTTACGTAAGTTAAGTAACTGTGTGCATAATATCGGCTTACCAAGCACACTGTGACGCCTAAACGGTCGCTGATAGTCCGACATATGGTTAGAGCTCACATTTGAGAACAGACGTCTGTTTCACACCGAAGGCAACTTGCATTCTGTGGACGCTATACTATAAATTCCAAAGGGATTGTGTACTACAATCCATTGTAGTACACACAATACGTGTACATTACACGTTACATTGTTAAAGGAGTGGATAGTCAGCACTAGCTAGTAGTTAGACAACATTACCGAATAGTAAGAGGCCTCGAAGGGGCATTATCAAGCACTATCCGGCAGTTAATCAGCATTCGCCAGCTACGTTACATTGTTCAGTTACGTTACATTCAGCTACGTTACATTGTTAAAGGAGTGGATAGTAAGCACTAGCTAGTAGTTATACAACATTACCAAATAGTAAGAGGCCTCTAAGCACTATCCGGCAGTTAATCAGCATTCGCCAGTATTGGCCCGCAGTAAGCCGTCCTTGCCAACGCATGCCAACAATAAGCCAAGCCAACTAAGGCGCCACTTATGAAACCTTCACTCAGTGCGAGTCTTTTAGCCAGTGCCAAACGCACGTAGATATTCATGTCGCGGCCTACCATTCGTATTGCTCATAAGCCATCCATCCATCCATCCAGCCCTGCTATGCATTTAAACCGCGTTCGGATCCATTCTGATTGGGACTGTATAACTTCAATGAATACAGCGAAAACCATGGCGAGCACGTGAATCGTACACGTACGCGGACGAATCGCGTTTTGCATCTCCGCGGGAATGGAGCCGTTTACACCTTCACCCGCGCATTCGAGATAGTTTAGAGGCGCGCACCTGCAGCCGTCGCAGTACATCTCCGTACATAATCGTGATGCGACAAAGAATTTTCGGCTGGGTGCAGACGCGTTCTTGTCATTCCCTCGTCAGTCTTTTCTTCCCAGTTTCATCGCGAGGCCATCAGAGGGACCTTGCACGAGCGGTTGCGTAAAAAAAAAAAAAAAACAGACGGCACTGGATTGCGGTAGCTAGAGGAGCGAAGCTTCTCGTTCGCATCCGGCGGATGGAGCTCGCTGGTGGCCGAAAGCGAAAGCGGGTCATCGCGTCGGCCCGTCCGACCAGTCGCCGCCGCCGGTGGCTTCCGACAGCGCGGCCCCGCGGCTTTGCGTGCGAGAGCGGCTGACCCCGTTCTCGACTGCAACCACAAAGCGGCACGCGTGCTCCCCGTGATTCTGCCTGCGTGTATGATTGAGCGGGGAGAAACCGAAAAGCCGAGCCGATGACGGCAACGGGCCACGGCCTTCGAACGGTGGTCGACGCCGACGAACCCCTTCCAGCGGAAACGCGAAGCGTGCGCTCGTGACGCGCCACTTCGTCTGGGGAATTGGATTAGCTTAATAGTGCCCGCCGGGGCTGCATGGTCGACGAGATCGAAAGTGGAATGGTTTGGCCGATTTGCGCGAAGACGATTTGGCGCCATTAACCTTCGTGCGGAGTGCCGCTGAATCCAAATATTGGCGGGAATCGGCGGCCAGTGGCTGACGAATCTGCAGCCAACAACTACTTCGCAATGCGGACAAAAAGAACGGACTTGGTGCGCTTGGATTTCCGTAATGGACACGCAAGTGCAAAATATTCAAGTGGACAGTCTTGTGTTCTACGTTGATACGTTGCTCTTAACGGAAATGGTTAACATAGGCGCACTTCCTTGACGTTGTACGGCTAGTGATGACACATGTATTTGATGAGGCGAAGGTCGACATGGCTGCGACGCTGCATATGTATAGTAGTGATGTATACTCTTCAACCTGAAAGCTACAGTGAAATATTTCGGCGTATTACCATGCAAGTAACGACACCTTCCTGCTGTTGCACGTTTTGTGAGAGCTGCACGTCTCTGATGAGGAGGAACTTGACGCCCCTTAGTTAAACATGGACGCACTGTCGCCGATTTCTCCAGAAAGTGCGTTGTGTATTGCGAAACGTACCCGTAGTCATCGGTTTGTTTGTTTGTTTGTTGTTTGTTTGTTGTTTGTTTGTTTGTTTGTTTGTTTGTTTGTTTGTTTGTTTGTTTGTTTGTTTGTTTCACACGCCCTCCAAGCTTTATCCTTAATTTGTACGTCGTATTACGTTTCAGTCGGACCGAGAGGAACAGCAACGACTCGGCCCACTTGTATTTCATTGGATGGGCCGCGCGGGGAATTGCATATCATATCAATTATTATTATGATGACGAGCGGCATGCACACAATTCGCACCTTGCCAAGCTTGCGTTATAGCACTTTGATAAGCAAAAGAATAATAGAGAGAGAGATAAAAACGAAGAAAAACGTATGATATAGCGAAGTTGAACAGTCATTTGGCGAATCCACTTCACCTCTCATCGAAGCTGAGCTGGCGACTGAGACCGACGTTCTGTTCACAGTTTCTAATCACCGCCAACGCACATGCGAAGCACAGCTGCAAGTAATAGGGTGGCGATGGCCGGTTCATTTACATACTAGACAACGGCGTCGGTGTGGACGTTGCGCAAATGCGCGCGCCTCGGCGGAGCCGCCACGTGTGTGATCTGAATGGGCAATGGAGAAGGGCGTTTCCCGACGCGATAACCGTTCGCCCATTGAGTAATCAGCGAACCTAAATATCTCAGCGCCGTGCCGCGCCGTAGGCTACCGGCGTTGTGTGACTGCACAGGATCTGTAGGTGCAGAGGCGCGTTCTTTCGCAGAGCTTTACCACGGATGGACCTTAAACAGGGGACGAGTGGGCGGCCAACAAACACTATTTTAATGCGTCAGCATTACCAGTGTGGTGGTGGTCTCTTTATTACACCCTCCGAAAAATGGGGATCAGCCTGAAGAATGATCCCCATTTTATAAAGACTGGTCCGCTTTCTTTCTTTCTTTCTTTCTTTCTTTCTTTCTTTCTTTCTTTCTTTCTTTCTTTCTTTCTTGTCCTTCCCATAACCACTATCATTCAGCTGAGTGGGTAGTAAGTCAAGGGCAAGGATGGGCCCGCTTTTCTCTTCTGCGTGACAGCTCCGTTGTTAAAAGTACAATCGTGCTCTCAATTTCAGAGAGTGTCGGGTCCATGCATTCCCGCGTACACTGACGCGTGGTATGCTTCACAAGGCAGTGTTTTTTTTTTTTTTTTTTGAGAATGTTTCGTATGGATGTGACTACAGATAATTGGGTCCATCGACCAGTCCCATTCACGTTTATCACAGTAAGAATGTTCGAACGTCTAGGCGCTACAAATAAAGAGGTTGCCGAGCATTTCAGGCAGCGATCCATTGTGAGACCAACAATATGAGTGAATACAGTGATGATAGTGTATACGACATGCAATACCCGCCGACAGCCACGATCTGACCGCATGGATACAGTCCACCTTCGCCGATAGCTTACTATAGTATCCTTTTGTTGTACTGTAGCCGTTTATTTTTGCCGGATATAAGGGCACAGCACAAGAAGTTCTGCGACGCTGCAGCTGACGACCGATAACGAACATGCGAGCTTGCGAGCGCAAAGAGACGAATGTCCTTGGGATCGAGCGATCGCAGTCGGTCGGTGGACGGTGACTTTATCCTTTTGTCCCTTTGTCGGGTCATTACCTTTCTTTTTTTCTTTTCGTGGTCCCTAGTTCGCCCAATAAAGCTCTTTTTTCTTTTTTTATCGCGGATCTTCACTTTTGTAGTTGCTGTTCTTACGCAGCGTCATTATTACGTAGCGCTCAAGCAGTGCCCTTTCCACAAGTGCGTGCGGACGGGTGTTGCAGTCGTCAAATGCACGGCTTCAATGACGTTCCACAATTTCCAGTAAAGGAAGCATTAGACAAAACATCGCTTAAAGCAACAAACATAAATTCAAGTTCATATGCTACGCAGTTCTGGTTTCGGGTACGACCTGCATCTCCGCGGCTTAATTTATACTCCTATTCGCGACTATATATATTGCCTGTCTACTTGTCACAAAGGTAGGCGCTGGCTTCCACGGCGGCAGGCAAGTGACTGCAAACATTAATTGGAAGGTCGGTATGTTGTCCTCAATGCGAGACGAGACGGTATCAAACAATAGTGACAAGGATTCTTATGACATATTTGGAGAGTACCGAAGTGGATTCTAAACCTTAACGAAATGACTCGGTTACCTGAATACTGCATATACACATCACATCTTCATGTTCTCATCATGATCTTTCGTCGCTCCATCTGCTCTCCCTTTATTCTTCTGCTGTACAGGGCCGCAGGAGAACACCATAGGATGATCAACCCATCTACTCAGACGTCCGCCGCGGTGGTCTTGTGGTTATGGTGCTCGATTGATGGTCCGAAAGACGCGGGGTCTATCGTGGTCGGAGCGGTAGAATTTTTTAGATGGAGGCGAAAAGGGTAGAGACCCGTGTATTGTGCGTTATCAGTGCACGTTGAAGAGCCCCAGGTGTTCGAAATCTCCGGAGCCGTCCACTACAGCATGCGTCGTATATATCGTCCTGTCTGGCACGTAAAACACCGTGGCCTCGGCCTTCCTCGAAGTAAACTCTCTTTCTCTTAATTAGGACTTAATAACGTGTACTTCAGACCACTCCACAATTCCTCACGACCATTTACCATCATTATGAAAGCAAACATAATGAATCGCCACGTCTGTTATCTCGTTAAATCGGCACGTGTATTTGGCGAGTGTAGTGATCTACGAGCACGCAACACGCACGCTGTCTTTTCTCTGTAATGTTCTATGGAACGAGAAAACATCGCGCAATCCACCGACGACGAATCGTGTGATTATATCTGCGCCAGTTCCGCGCTTCCAACAGTGCGCTGGTGCAACGGATCTCAGCTCTCTTGCCAAACTCTGCTTTAATGGCCCACTCGCTCGGTAAGGTTAGCGCTGCCAGTAGTAGTGCACCGCAGTACAGCTTCCCGGCAACTATGCGTTGGCTCGCTGACTATATGAGAAACATTTCCAATCGCATCCTGCTTCCAAATGTGCCGGTTTCTCTCTATCTCTCTCTTCAGCCGGACTGAAATTTAAACAGCACTTATGGCGCGAATACCGGCGACGATATGAGGCTACTCATCTCTATTCTGGTTAGGAACATGTGTACGCACTGACGTGCACAGAAGCCCGCGCTAGCGTTGGCACTGACATTGCCTCAGCCCCACGGCGACGGCTCGAAACAATGAAGGAAGTGCCAATTGCGTTGTCTCGACACGTTCAATAATGGTCTCTCATTGCATACCATGAGACACCGTTATTTAGTGTGGCATATCGTATGATCGTATAGGACACCCAATAGTTGGGCAAGGTGAACCGCCCAACTGTTGGGTGTCCGCAATTGGCCCAACGGCCCAATACCGTATTTTGCATGCATATGCAGTATTGTTTGTTTATACAGGAAACCGAACTGCTTTTTTTGTGTTACACTGATGGTTATCTGAGTAGTGTCCTTGCCTTCGTTCACTCGTGTTTCAAGCGATTAGTTGATCAATAATAGTTGCTAGGATCGTATGTGCCAAAACCACAATATAATTGTGAGGCATGCCGTAAGGAAGGTCTTCGTAAATCTTGAACGCCTGGGGTTCTTTAACGTGCACTGAGTAATGCAAAGTACACGGGCCTCTAGCATTTTCGCCTCCGTGGAAAATGCAACCCGCGGCCGATTAATTATTGACTGACTGAGCTTAATTCTATATTTTTTATTTAAGTGTGTCGACATGGGAATATAAATTCTATATTTATAGACAATCGATGAAAAGATCGCAAAATATGATTTGGAACATGGAATGTCGCAGGAGCCAACGTTTCGACAAGTGGACTTGTATTCGTCAGGGCGGCGAAGACAAGTCCTCTTGTCGAAACGTTGGCTCCTGCGACATTCCCTGTTCTAATCGTATGCGATCTTTTCATCGATTCAAGCATCCATATTCCCCTGAGCTTCTCTTCTAGTTTGGATATTTATGGATAGTAGCATGCCAGTGCTCACTACTCGTGGTCAAAAATGTTTTTGCCGTTTAGGAAAAAAAGAAGCATATTTCTATTTTAAGTCGTTTTAGTGACGGCAGCAAACTAAAACAGGAAATGCAGTTGTCTGCTTAAGCAATATGAGCAAGTAAATCTGCCGCCGCCGAGGAAAATTGTAAGCTATTCTTGGTTACACATTTATAAAGAATGAAACGCAGCGCAGTACGTATAATCGCTATACTGAACTCGCACGTGTCCGCGAGTTTCCTAGGTCTAACGGTAGACGCACGTTAAGACTTGCCGCCAACTGTGTCCGCACTAGGCGTCTCAAAGCATTCACAAAAGGTGAGAAAGGAAGAGCAAGCTCGCTAGGTCACAAACTAAACGCCAAAGCAGAACAATTTTCTCACGCCTTTACACACCGGGCGAAACCGCTGCTTAAATTAAGCGAGAAGGTCATAAATATTATCGCTGCTAGGAAAAGAGAACAGAAAAAAAATGGAAACAATCTGTGTTAGGTCCGGCCAGGTTTCTTTTTTTTTTTTTTATAGTATAAGAAGGTAACTGCGACGGAGCCAAGGAAGAATAAAGAAACGAAATCATACAGAGATAATAACAATGGCCTTCACTGGAAGGACTCCAATAATAGCTCACTTTTGTTCAAGCGTTACTGAGCCTTGTTACTAAGAGAGTACAGAGAGACAGCCTGGGAACACTGGCGCTACATGCCGCAACCACTGGTGCATACAAAATGCTCCAAGTCAAGACGCTGAGCGCGGGTGGGCAAAGACAAATAAAGAACGGCCGTAATTTCTCTCAGCACGGCGCATTCTTTTTCTTCCGTCCTTGAAGTAATGGAAAAAACAGCTGTTTCGTTCAGGACACATTCAGCTCCTCTCTATCGGCGTCTGCACAACCTCACCCTGTCCATTTCTCTCAAAGCTAACAGTGTTTCAGCATCTTCGACGCTGCCACATATTCACATTTTTCTACACACTCGGCGAGACGGTAGACTTACCGAACGAGGGAAGGGGGTGCCTGGGAGGGGGAGGGGGGGGGCGAAACGGTAGTTGACCTAAAGAACGTCTGGCATGACTGGAGGCCACCGATTAGCTCTGTGCCTTATGCTGCGAGCCCGTGCGCGCGATTAGCGGGCAAAAGGAAACAAAGTAATGCAGATACCCAGAAAAAGACAGGAGCGTAGCCAAAGGAGAGGGGGTACAGTCGTGACTGCAAGAGGAGAAGGCGTGGCATACTTGAGACATTGGCCGCGCAGAATCGAAGATCTCTGTCCGGCGCTCTCAGGCGGAGACATAAAGGAAAAGAGAGAGAGAGAGTAGTGCGCGTGAGAGACTTAGGAAAAAAAATGAAACGAAAGTGATCTTGTCTTCGGCATCGGGAAATTCCATAGACGGGGTCTCGGCTCGTATGAGAGCGATTTCAGTGAACCGGACGCTCTCAATATGGGAAACGGCCAGTTTTTTCTGCTTGTTTTTTTAGAAATGTTTGTCATGGAATTGGCCGCGCCAGACATCGCTCACCTTCGAGCCACTGGCGGTGGCGCCGGGCGGTCGAGGTTTTTCTTTCTTTCTTTTTTTGTGCCTTTATGAGCAGAAACGGAGCTGCAAGGTTGCCTAGCAAGCTTGTCGCCTAAGGCCTCTGTATTATTTTTTTCTTGATAATAGTGTCTGTGCTTTATTTTGTTCATTACCAATATCGAGGCGCACCTGCATTGCCGCGCGCGTCTCGACGCGGTCAATCACTTCACGGCGGTGGTGCAACGCGGATAAAATGATTCACCTGGTGTCACAGTGACTCAGGGTTGGCGTTTAGACGCATCAAGGTGCACAGGCATCTGGTGATGCTATTCTTATGGCGATCGAATTGGCTCTGAACTTTGTTCTTTTTGTTTTTGTTTGTTTGTTTGTTTGTTTGTTTGTTTGTTTGTTTGTTTGTTTGTTTGTTTGTTTGTTTTGTTTTGTTTTCTAGGTGGTGGGATCGTTGGAGGGGTGGAGTGGGACATGTGGCGGGAAGAAAGCGACAGGTGTATGGCATCCATGATGCCTTGTCTCATAGTGTGTTGGCTTTCCGAAACCTGCTTTCCGAAACCTGTGTTCATCCTTCGCGGCTATGTATCAACAATACTAGCAGTAATCTACACCACTGACTACAGCGAACGATTATACACACTGAAGAGCGGCCGCCTCATTGCAGGCCAATAATTGCAAAACGTTTGCTGACAGGCATTGGGAAACAGAAGTTAGCAAGTAAGAAGCGAATAAGAACACCATAGCCACTAGACCACCGTGGCGGGGCATAAACATAGCGACTTCATGAAAGAATGCAGAAACCACAAGCACCTTCACGTGGTTTGTCAAGGCGGACTATTTTCTTTTCTATTCACCTGTTTTAGCACTTCACCAATTCCTTTCACCTTTTTTATTAAAGGTTTACTGTTGGTTCACAGTACTTATACGTAAGCTGTTGTTAACATTGTCGCAAACTGGCTTCAAGCTTCGTGCGTTGACCCATACGCCTTCCTTTTACAGGCAGCGCACGTGCGAAACAGACCAAAGGTGATGTGGACATCACGTGCCGTCGTGACCCGTGAGCAGCTGCGTGCGACACACGCGCGACGCGATGGAACGAAGAGGAGAAATCGAACTTTGAAGAAAAAGCAGCGTTCTTTACAGCTGCATGCTGGGCCTATTTCTCAGCTATTTGCTTCTCGTCAAGCTACGTAATACGCTAATTCGTCTGTTGTAAACGTTACGTGTGTGTGTGTGTGTGTGTGTGTGTTCTTACAGAGTAAATTGGGACATGTCAAGAACCGTCTCACTAGTGCAGCTTTCCAGGCGTGCCCTTTATTTTTTCCTCATGTCGACAGTGGTCGCCCCTTCTTGCCGAAACGTTCGCCGAGGCAACTATATGCCGTAGCGTCAGGCCTCTCTACCCAGAGTCCTCGCCTGTACTTCTCACAGTTACATTGTCGATACTGCCTTTTTCATTGAATGTCTGTATTATTTCGCACAAGTGACGTGTGTAAACGAAAACAGAGTAAGGTACAGCTGTCAAACGTTGTTCGTCCGATTAAAGGAGACGGCCGGTGGTTTTAAGCAAGCAAACATCGGTTGTCTGTCACTATTTCTGTTGTTTTAGCAGAGGTGCTATGTACAGATGTACGTACATATAGCAATCAGCAATGTCCACGTTACAAATCAAGCTTCGTAAACTGCACTAATAAAGCTGCCGAGAATTAGCCTCCAGTGCCTCCAATGCCTGAAATGCGTATTCCTTGCCCATCAGAATGACCGAGAGCCCCTTATGTCAACATCGTGGGTGCAGCGAAACGATCGCACATCTTCTCTACGGAACCCGCCCGCTTCAACACCGAAAGAGCAGCCCTTTCAGCCACGTTAGGTCAGCTGGACAACCGACCGTTCAACGAACACAAGATTTTAGGGCACTGGACTACAAAGTCTTCAAGGCGACATTGCTGTCAGGGCATTGCTGCGATTTTTTCGACAAACAGGACTTGGTGACCGATTGTGACCGTGCACTGACAAGTGACAGTGATGGCGATATGTCCCTCAACTCTCTTCTCTCCTTTCCCTCTTTCATTACCCTTCCCCAGTACACGGTAGCCAACCGGAGATCTCCTCTGGTTAACCTCCCTGTCTTTCCTTTCCCTTTCTCTCTCTCTCTCTCCCTCTCTCTCTACATTCTCACGGGCGTCTCTTAGCTCAAGAAAAACGATCCACGCTGCTGTTTTCGTTTTTAATTCCTCGACGAACATAGCTGGAGGACGATCGCTAGACGCATTTAAGCGGCAACGATTCTCTGGGACGTCGGGCCCTGTTAGGTCGATGGCCGCCCGATAAATGTCTTCACAGGGCACGTGGACTAGACCCATTAGTTTACGTCGATAAGGTATTTACCAGTGCCGTTTCCACGAAGAATTTCGCGCAACGTATCTTTCAATTTTTCTTTCTTTTTTTTTTCTGCTCATAGTCGGAGATTTCGAACGCGGAAGGTGTTCGTTACGATTCCACACGCGTGTAGCAGAAACACCATTGCAGATAGTACTGCGAAACTTGCATGTGTGTTTCTTCAGAGAGAACCGGCTTTTCTCGGTTACGTGCAATCCGTTCGCATAAAGGGCAAAGAATGTAGGAGGGAGAGAGAGACACACAGACACTGATGCAGAAGCACAGAAGACAAGCGCAGTTCTTGATCTGCACCTGTCTTGTTCTGGTTGTCCGGCACTGGTTAACCTCCCTACGTGTCCCTCTGTGCTTCTGCTTTCCCTCCTTTGCCGGCACGAGTTAAGTTCTCTCGCGTTCTGCGTACACCGTTACAGTGATAGTATTTCATAAACTGGCAGAAAGCAAGACGAATACATGTCACGATCGTGACAGCGCACGCGTTCACCGCTGGAGAGCTTAGCGTGAACATAATCTTGAGACAAGGCTCGGGATGTGTGGGCAGGGTGACAACCTGATGGATGTCACCGCTTGACGCACTCGCAATGTTTCTTTTCGTTCAGCTTTCCTTCTTTTTCCCTCCTTCCGTATATTGTACGCACGAGTACGCGCCTGACAACTAAGCGGCAGTGGGACCATTGCGTACGCAGGGTTTGGTGTCCCCGTTCATCTCGACCGTGACGACACCTTTTGTTTTCATGCGACCAAACAAGGAGCGGCTGCCGCTAGCGAATCCCTGTCAGCAACGTAGTAATAATAATAATAATAATAATAATAATAATAATAATAATAATAATAATAATAATAATAATAATAATGGCTGGGGTATTACGTGCGAAAACAACGACATTATTATGAAGCACGCCGTGGTGGTGCTATCCGGAAATTTTCCCCATGCGTGCAACGACATCGCACAGTATCCGGGCGGATATTCCCCAACAACAGTGGTTGGGTAATACCAGGGTTCCTCAATATTTGAAGGACCCTGGTAACATCCACTAAATGCGAGACGCGCACGACGTCAAATGTTTTTAATGCTCCAGCCTGCATCTTAAATGCATCGAAGGCAAACACACGTTTTCATTTTTTTTTTTTTGAACATCACTTTCTTCACGGCCTCCCTGCGCTCGAACTACTTCCCCTTTGCGTGCAGCTATTTCCACCTTGTCAGGGCCATTGCGAAAGCTTTCTGCTTCATTGCGTACACAGCAAAGCGCGCATATACATGCGACAAGCGATCGAGTTCGCCGACGCTTCGGGCTCCGCACCGATAACGGCTTTAAGACTTTGGCGATGTAGGGGTGGACGGCCACAGGTTGGACTCTCGAGGGCTTCTTCCATACTACCACGCATACCTTGCGTGTTTCGTTTATACCGGCGTAACATTAGCCCTTTATCGTAACACGCGTGGAAAACCGGCACTGACTGAAATGACTGATTAGGTGAGTTTGGTCACGCAGACCACCGCTGACGTAACTCTCCACTCGCTCATGTTACCATGATGCGGATACGAGCAGGCGTAGATCCTGTTATCGTTTTGTCAGGGAAAGAAGAAGACGAAAAAAAAAAAAAAAAAAGAAGACAGAGGAGCGTGATGGTGTTGAAGAAGTAGAAGATGGTTATAAAGGGGGCGGTGGGGGGTGGGGGGGGGGGGGGAGGGTGCTGGTGGTGAAGGTGTGCGGAAACTCGGTGTTTTTTTTTTTCATAAGTTCTTGAGACTTTACTACTCATGCAAATACTCTCTATTGTCGATAAGCAGGAATGAGCTTGTTGTTGTTGTTGTTGTTGTTGTTGTTGTTGTTGTTGTTGTTGTTGTTGTTGTTGTTGTTGTTGTTGTTGTGTTGTTGTTGTTGTTGTTGTTGTTGTTGTTGTTACCAAACTTCAACATAGAACATTCATTCATTCATTCATTCATTCATAACTATTACTCATGTTACCAAACTTCAGTATAGAACATTCATTCATTCATTCATTCATTCATTCATTCATTCATTCACAACTGCAGCTGTACCTCTTTCGCGTAAGCTAACACACGGTCAAGTAAATGCTTACATTTCTAGAACAACTGTGCTCGTCGCCCTTGAGCTTTCATTTATTATCTCCTTTATTATCGCCAGTAACTTTCCAAGTCGACCTCTCCAGCCTAAGCGCTGAGTTTCCGCCGGGCTAATTCAGCCAATAAAAGCTGTGTCTGTGCACGTGTACCGACGGGACGAGCAGTTATCATCTTCAATCAATGCAGCGCTCGCAACGCATCGCGACACCGCCCTCGACTCTCGTCCTTCGGGAGACTGCTGGGAGTAAGCGCAGCGTGTCTGCGTCACAGATATATCACGAGACAGACGTGCATTCATAAGATGTCTCGTGCTCTCGAGAGCGAATGCGAAAAGACAGCATCGCGCGGACATACGAGAATGGTTTTAGGTTGCCCCACAGAATAGGCCAGTTTCGTTTCGTTTGAAATGAAAAGCACCCTACGTCGTTCACGATTTATTTCTCGTGTTACGTTCATGCCGCTCAACTATACTATTCAAAACGATGAAAGACGGTGAAACAGAAATCCGTGTCATAATAATGAAAATCTATAACAGGGTTCAGTATTATTATTCACATGTATTAACGGGACTTTAAGTGCCAGAACAGCGATATGGCTATAAGGAATTTTTACCACCCGGGGTTCTTTAACGCACGCCTAATTCTAAGTACGGGCGTTGTCGTTTTTGTCGTTGCTGCTGCTGCGGCATTTCGCACCCATCGAAATGTGGCCATCGCGGCCGAGATTCGATCCCGTGATTTTGAGCTTCGCAAGCCAACACCGTATGGCTGCCAATTCACCACGGATGGTGATGGTGCGGAAATTGCATACCATAATGACGAACACCTGTTATCAGGGCTAAATATCATTACTGACTTGATATTAAGACATTGTTATTTTGTAAGTCTACGGCCCTTGGCGTCCCTATCTCCGGCATTTTTCTCAAACAATATTTAAAAACAGATATATAAACAAGAGGGGTCGCGCTGCTGAGCACGAGGACGCAGGTTCGACTCCCGGTCATGGAGACAAGGTTTCCAACGGGTGAGATGCGGAAAACCCGTGCACTTGCGTGTGTGTTCGCGCTCGGGTGAACCGCGCACCCGTGCACCCGTGCAACGTGCTTTTTGGTGCACGTTCAAGGACCCAGGGTGTCAAAGCCAATCCGGAGTACCCAACTACGGTGTGCTTCATAATCACGTCGCGTTTCCGGCACGTAAGATTCCAGCAGTAATTACGACGAACTACAGCTCAAGCGGACAAAAGTCCTAGCGCTGTGCTCGTCCTCTTCCTCTCGTAGTCCTTGCCTCCTTGTCTCCGCTTGCGATAGTTCATCCTGCATCATCAACTTGCCCAAATTTACACATCCCCCAGCAATTATTACAATTGGGATACATTTACCGGGAGTCTCGAAGCACTCATTGGGGTTGGCTGAATGAGTGGTATACACGCGATTGCAGGAGTACAATATCAATACGACGGGTTACAACAGTTTTTGGCATAAAACCATGACACCGTGCGCTGCTGTCACCCATGTCTTGCTTTTGGACTCCGCTACTGCTTAGTTCTGCTTGTGCAGGCAGCACCTGTTGAGGTCACTCATTTGCGGCAGTTGGAACAAAGGGCGTCAACGATCATAGCGAGCATCCAGACACGCCGGGAAGTGTATGCTACCTTCGTTCCTTCTCCCGGCCTTTAAGTAGACGAGAGCACTTTATCTGCAGATCGAGGCTGACAGAGACCAAAATGCGATAGCCAGAAGGGGCGTTGTCAGGCCCCCGTGTTAGCCAAGCTCCCTGCGAAGCAATCTGATTAGAGCGTCCAAGCGTTGTGTGACGCAAACCAGCGGGGCGCGCGAAAGAATGCGCATTGCAGAAGAACGGAGAGGGCCTGCAATGAAGTTTCTGTCCTCCAAACCCTGGCTATATTCTGAAGTTCCGTCCTGTAAATCAAGTGTTTCATTCATTGTCTATAGGCAGCCAGTACCAGCCACCAGCCACTACCTTGACCTCGAGACGAATAATCTCGGACCACAGATACGATGTCGCTTTTACACAGTCATGCGTCCGTAACTGTATGCAGTGCCCGACACATAATGTCTTCACTAATCTTGAACGCGATGTGGGGGCCTACTTGTTCGCACTGCTGATGCCCCATCCTTCTCCTCTATTGGTTCCCTTTTTGTATCCTTTGTTTATGTCCTTCGGTTACGTCCTCCGCTCTTATATGCGCCTCACCACCACCACCACCACCAATTCATCACACTTTCTAGGCACAGAATCACACAGCACGCCGTGAGGACAAGGATTGCATTGGTACATCCGAAGTCACGAGTTGCTTCGCAAGATTGAGTCGAATTGCAACATGGAGTTCTGACCTTAATTGTGGGGAACGTCGGCATGTCGCATCTGTATGACGCGCTATTGCTATTTTATCGCAATAGAAGGGCGAGCCGATCTCTCATGGTTGGGGTGGGCACATGAGTATCACATAAAGCCTTTGAACTTGTACTTCGATTTCCAGAATTTGTTTCAGAGGGTATTAGCTATAGAAAGGAGACTGTTCTCTGTGGTTTGTAGCACCGGTCCCAAAAATTTTAACTGTTAGTAAAGATTATTTGGCCCTCTTGGTGATCATTATACACACAGAAGGGTATAGATATTATAGAAGCGGATTCCCAATACTTTCAGCTAAAGCTGAGGAAACTGTAAAAAAAATCATAATCAACGAGTATACCAATGAGCCATTTGAAACATCGCTTTCTTTACGCAACAGCAATCATTGCGTTGTAGCTCCTAAATGTCATGCAAAAAAAAAAAAGGGGGGGGGGGGGCGCGGAAGGGGAGGCAGTGCGGTACGTGCCTGCGCGAATGGAATAGCATTGGTCGACGTTCTAGTATTCCTTCGTCTCACGTAAACTTACAAGACTTAAATAAAATTTCTTTGTTTTGTTGCAGTGAATGAAAGAGCATCCACTTGCTGTTTTCTATAACCTGCAGACAAATCATGGCTGTGTAAATCTAGCGTTAACATAACAGACTCCGTTCTTCCCTCCCTTAAAAAAAGATCAACTGAGCTTATGACAGTTCTTGGACGCCCTGATCCCCACAGTCTTAATATAAACCCTGTAGTAACTTGTGGCGACAGACATTTAGTTTGTGCCGTTCAGATGTATACTTTTTCAACCTTGCGGTACGATAATCAGCTGTTTCTGACAAATTGCAGCGCCCATTCATACCCGCTTAATTGCATATGTAACTTTGCCACGAGACAAGAGTCAAATTATTTAATGGATCGCACGGATAGCGCGCCCACTACCCACTTTATGCGTGCGGCGTCAGATAACGGTACCGCGGGAGCGTCGCGCCATCGCTTAAAGTGAGCTTCCTACTGGCACGATGCCTTATGTTTTCTTTTTTTATTAGGAAATATAGCGATATCGGAACACGCTTTTTTCTTTTGTGCAACTCCATTCAATTGCTAGCTTCGTATAAATTTCATAACATAAATATTTGTTAAGTAAAAAGGAAGATACAATATACTTTATTTCGATTCGTAGCATACCCTGCAGACCGAATAACATCGGCCTGAAATTGTTTCGCTATGATTAACTACGCCTCAATCTCCCTTGCACAGTTTAGGCACATGCAGTCGGAGTATACAATCTAAACAACAGTTATATAATGTTATAAAGTTATGCATCGAATAAAATCATGTGCTCTGTCAAACGCGCATGAAGTAGGACCCCCAACCGTAGGATAGTCGCTGGTATCAGGGAGCAAACACGGCAGCGAAGAGAAAAATATTAACAGTTAAGCTTTTTTTTAATAATGTGACCGTTTGGGAAATTCTAACATCATGGCCACTGCCGGCTACTTCATTTCGTACGTCGTCCATTCGCAAACGTGCCTGGTATCGAACGACAAATATAATCGAGCAAGCGAAGAAGTCGAAGAAATACTAAATAACAACGAAATAAGTCAAAGCAAACTCGAACAAAGTTTCCGACTCCGGGGTTCTCACCTCGAGCTCCAAGGCGAGGTTGTCCGCCTCCATAACGCCGCTGAATCCTGTCGGCATCTTCCCTGCCCGTACTGTGGCGGTGCGGTGATTTCACGGTGCGGCGTTGTGTATTCCGCGTTCGTTCGGCGCGTCGCCGGCGTCTCGTCCTCCTCTTGCGCTGCCGCCGACTTCGACTTTTGCCTCCCGCACACGCGCGTAGTTCAGTCCGAAGTCGCGCGACTAGCAATGCGGACGGCGAGAGCGGGGCAGAAAAAAAAAGGGGGCCGCGCACCGAACGCCTACCTGCGACTTCTTCCCTTCCCTCCTCCGTCGAAGTATCCCCCTCTCCCTCCTTCCGACTTGCTGCGCCCGTAACTTGTGGGTCGCTTGCCTTGCGGGGAAGAGGTGACTCCGTCAGTGTCCGTCCCAACCGTCAGTGCCAGTAGTAGCAGTACTCTCTCTCCCCTTTTTTTCGCGCCTTCTTCCCGGCGTCGCTTTATGTGAGCCAGGAATTTTCGCTCGGAAGCGGAGCCACTCTGGGCCGATGATCGGAGAAAGGAGAAAGCGACTGTGTAACAGCGACGAGGAGAAGGAGAGGACGTCGGTGCAAACGCACGTGGAGGCCACAAATACACGTGCAACGCACCCTCGCGGAACACGTCACCGACGGCTTGGTCGAAGGTATCAGCTGCCGCGAGCCAGGAGATCCTGAACGGCTGGGAATCACATATGCCACCCCAATGACGTCGCTGAAAGCGCTAGGAAAAAAAGAAAAAAAAAAGAAGAAATGGCTTTCTCGCGGAGAAGCGGATGCGCCTTGTATTATTTTCTCCCGTCTTTGGTACCGTCTCCCGATGGCGAAGACAACGCGAGCATATGATTAACTGTTTGTGCAACCTTTTCGCGGAATGCGAGTGCACTGCAGAAATACCGGATGGTCCACATCTGAAGTAAACATCTCAATAGTAAAATGCTGGTTATAACCATAACTTTTGTTCCACGGGAGAAAGATCTCTTATACAAGACATTATTGTACTAACGTCAAGAGTAAGCGTAATCTATAAAAGACACCTGCTTTTAATGGTAACACATTATTAATGTTTTGACAGGGTAAGCTGTTATGGGCTCGTTACGGTGACCTAAATTGGTGGCGATGGTGTCAGCCGTCGTCGCCGAAGCCGCCCGTGTCCGTAACCTCTATGGGCTTCAATGCGACAAAAAGCCCCATGACTGTGCTGGCTTCAACCCAGCTCAATAGGGGTGGTGCCGCTACAACCCTAACAGAGTCTCACCACTTGGTTTGACGTCTTGCATTCCCAACCACGGCTCCGATGTGGTAGGTGAGGTGGTCACATCCGCCCCTGGCTCTCACTACATGGCTGAGCATTTTAGTGTTCTCATCCACAACTATAATCTGTAATAGTAGGCCGCCGCGTTTTTGTAAGTGGTGGGCTGAGGGCATGAGTGCTAGAGAACAAAGAAGTGTGAGCGCAAATGCCGTGCATTTCATAATAGTGTACGCGCACTTATTTCTTGCTGATTGTAGTAATAGCTCCGCTGTTAAGAGTAAAAAATTAAAAAAATACTTGATTCTAAGCAACGCATAAGCTTTTCTTAGATGTGGCATCCTCAGGAAGTGCTTGTGCCCCTCTACAAACGGCTGACCCTGTAAATATTCCCCGTGATAAAAGTGTGCCTGCGGAGGTAGCTGTATGCAAAACCAAAAGCGTGAGTTCCCGCGCAGAAGCGTATTTAGTTAGTTAGTTAGTTAGTTAGTTAGTTAGTTAGTTAGTTAGTTAGTTAGTTAGTTAGTTAGTTAGTTAGTTAGTTAGTTAGTTAGTTAGTTAGTTAGTTAGTTAGTCATTCTTGCTTGTTATGCACAGCAACGGATACGTGACTATAAGGAGAAAAGCAACTACCGTGAGCAACGTTTCTCGTGCATATCAGGAAGTTAAGCGACTAAGTAGACTATGAAAAGCACAATAAAACAGCCTCCGGTCAAAATCAAAATATTTCTATGGACAGAACAAGAAGACAAAGGAAGGACTGCACCATAATAAGGCTATTTACTTTAGTAATCTTCATGAAGAACGGTCACTCGATTAACTCTTAACGGCCATCGTTACAGTGAGGCTTGGGTTAAATGAATTAAGCGATGTGGAAGGACGAAGAAGTTTTTGTGAAGTGCCCCCAGTGTAGTCGTGAAGAAATGCAAGCCTTTTGTTGCCTTCGCTCATTTTCGGCGACAGTAAGGTTCACGGACCTGAACCAGGCCATCAGTTCAGACAAATGCAGCCCCAACAGGATTATCGCCAAACTGACTGAAGACAAAGGAAGCCGACCAAGTATTGCTTCACAGAATTCACCTGGGCATTGTCTTCCCTTGACACTACACTGGTATCTCATCGGTCACTATGAAAGCCCCAAACGCAGTTGCTGCTAAATTACTCAGCGTCGCAAGTCTTGAAATAGTCCTGGACAGGTAATAAGGGGCATGGAACTATATATATATATATATATATATATATATATATATATATATATATCTATATATATATATATATATATATATATATATATATATATATATATAATATATATATAGTCCAGTCCTGTCCTAACGGCAATCACGTTATTTTCGCAAAGTTCTTGATTTTATCTTTCTGGCGCTCCCTGCCACGCTGCTTGCAGTTTCTAGAAATTCAGCCTGCTACTCTGCTACTCTTAAGTACCAATGGTTTCTTGGACTTCTCATAGTATGCTTTGCCCATGCCGATTTCTTTTTTCTGTATTTCTACAATAATTATCTACTCAGTAGAAACTTCTTGAGTTCCACATTAAGGACTTGAAAAGTTGCAGGCCGGTTAGTTTAGTGTGATTTACTTACGAGATATTTACCAAAGTAATCACAAGAATTCGTGCCTCTCTAGATTTCAATCAACCAAACCAAGCAGGGTTTCAATTAACCATATGATCAAGAAGGGTTTCGTGAGTGCTAATCAACAATAAACCATATTAATATTATCAGCCCCGCTGCATGAAATCCCAACTAGAACCCCCTACATTTACCACACCGACGAGATTTGGTAGAGAGCTATATATATGACAGCCCAAACCCCAAGGATCAAGTAAGGCAGGAGGCGAGGGCGTACACTCTTAGCACGGTAACCTTTAGTTTATTTTATAGGTACACACAAATGTGAAAATATGCTCCTTTACTAAAGGTTAAACCACTTTAACCTTTAGTAAAGGAGCATATTTTCACATTTTTGTGTACCTATAAAATAAACTAAAGGTTACCGCGCTAAGAGTGTAGGACCCACAGCTGGAATTCAACACTATCCTAGTCTAAGTATTCTTTTTCAAAATTGCATTCTGAATTAAACGTGTTCTTTCGTTCTATAGAAATCTGAATGCTTCCTGGAAGGGGCAATACTGGTCAAAGACTGTCGTTGGTGCATAAAGCGAGCGTACGGCACAAAAACGGGTACGAGTGCCTTTGCAGAGATGTCGCTGGCGCCGTTATTTTCGCTCTTCTGGACCGTCGTCGGTAGCAAATATAACGGGAAACGTAAAATTTGCGAACATTTCGAAGCCACGGGAAACACGAGAACAAAGGGATTTTCTTTCGCAAATTTTGGACGGGGCAGGAAAATAGTTTGACATTTAACAATGCATAGAAATAAAAAAAATAGCCAGCACACGAGGGTGTATACAGAGGCCTGTCTTCAAATTTTTCGGCAATATGTCGTTGTTTGGCAACAAAAATAAATTGCTTTCATTTTCTCGAATTTTTTCTACACGGACTTCATCGTCCATGGATCCGGAGAAAACAAAAACGTGTTCTTGTTCAATTGCGGATGAGAAGATGGCTGCTTGTTTGCAGTTTAGTGCCTTAGCCAATTGCGGGGGAGTGCACGACTGAGATATATTCAATGCGCATATGTCTCAGTCGTGCTATTTACTAAAGCCTGTCCCCGTCACGTACTGCAATGTTCGCATGGCTCTCTGGGCCGACCAGCAATGAGACGAGGTTGGCATGATTGATTGATTCTTCCTTGTTCAAATAGACGACTGCAGTCTGGATAACCTTTACAAACTTAAACAGCTACATAAGAACGGCCGAGTCACCTGCGTTCTCCACGTTCAAATATGAAGAGACTATCGATCATCTCCCATGGAATTTTTCCAGCTTTGATAAATAACGTCAGACTCGCCACTGCCTCTTTAGGAGACTTGATCACACAAAAACAATAAACTGGACGTTGATAAGAGCTGTTTTCTTGGGTTAGTGGGTGCCAAGGTAGTCTCGGTAAACGAACATCAGTATTAAACCATGATTGATTCGTGGGGTTTAACGTCCCAAAACCTGATTACGAGAGACGCCGTAGCGAAGGTTGATTGATTTGTGGGGTTTAACGTCCCAAAACCAGTTCTGATTATGAGAGACGCCGTAGTGGAGGGCTCCGGAAATTTCGACCACCTGGGGTTCTTTAACGTGCACTGACATCGCACAGCACACGGGCCTCAACATTTCGCCTCCATCGAAATGCAGCCGCCGCGGCCGGGATTCGATCCCGCGACCTTCGGATCTGCAGCCGAGTGCCATAACCACTAGACCACCGTGGCGGGGCGCCGTAGCGAAGGTCTCCGGAAATTTCGACCACCTGGGGTTCTTTAACGTGCGCTGACATCGCACAGCACACGGGCCTCAACATTTCGCCTCCATCGAAATGCAGCCGCCGCAGCCGGGATTCGATCCCGCGACCTTCGGATCAGCAGCCGAGTGCCATAACCACTAGACCACCGTGGCGGGGCCAGTATTAGACCAACTCATCCAACTTACAACTCTGTCGTCACGCCTTCACCGAAGAGTCACTACGCCTCTGTGCGCCGACACTCGCGCAATTACAAAATATGGCGTAACGGCAAACTCATCCGGCGTCGATAATGGCAAGACACGGAACAAGTTGACAATGGCGACGTGACGCGAGACGTTGTTTGCTCGCGAAGGGCGAGCGTGGCTGAATTGGCGACAACGAGCGGATATTGCAAGGGTTTGGTGGTTGAGAGCGGCACTCGATTGTGATCGAGATATGCGTGTGCAACACAGCAGCACTTGCGACGCATTATAAACCTGGCGTCAAAAAAAAAAAAAAAGAAAAAAGCACCAAGCCAGTTCATGGCTGTCTTTTCCTCTTTCTTTCTTCTCTTCCTTTTATTTTCTCTTTTGTTGTTCTTTGTTTTGTTTTGTTTTTTTTCATTGTAGGACGCTAGAACCAGTTCCTTCCTTCTGTTCTCGCTTTTATTAGACGGGAAGTATGTTAATAGCAAAAGTAGAAAATGAGATCCTGTGGGTTTTGCTGACCTCTTTATCAAGGAATTTTGGATACCATGCAGCAAAGTATGTGTCTTACCGAAATTTTATAGCTTCTCCGGACAGTCCATGTACGTACAAATGCTATCGAATAGCAAGTACTACCGTGAGCAATACGAACAGGAACACAGGAGCGCATGGCAAACAGCCTTAAACCAAGCTATCGGCGATACGTGACGGCAGCCTTCGGAAACGTTTTGTGCTGGGGAATGCTGTTCTAACATCTGTTAACACTCCTGCCGTGCGTTTGTGCGCACAAAGTTCAGGACTTGGCATTGCACCACGCGCTTGTGTGAAGGAAAAAGAAAGAAGGAAAGAAAAAGAAACGAATTGCTACATGTTATTGCAACAGTTACCGAGGCGTCTTATCGAGTATCGGACCATGCCTTGTTATCGGTGAAGTGGCGTAAGTTGCTGCTTTGCAGAAACACCAGCGTGGTGGGAGTGCGAAGAGTTAGTGGAAGAGCGCCCTCCTTTCCACTTGGTTTTTCACAGCGCCATCCCCGTATCGCTCAGAGTCAATATCGAGGCTGTTTGCCACGCGTTCCTGTGTTCCCTTTCATATTACTCACGACAGTACTTATGCGGAGAATAGCGTTAAGTCTCGGAGCACACGCCATAGACTGCCTTTTTCAACTTTTACAGTCCTCGTTGTCATTCAAAAGCAAAGGAACCATTGACCTCAAGCTCAGTTCCTTTAAGTCATGCCCGCTAATCTCCACATTGTTTCTCTTTAGAAGCCACCTTTCCTGACGCCTTTGCCAGTGGAAGCACGTCCGTTCGCAGGTTCTCCGTCTATTGACGTGTGATAACGCTGTATCTGTTGTTTAGAAAAAGTCGCAGACTATATAAACCACCCTTCTGTTATTTCCGTCACTCGTTCGAATATGACATGTGTCACCCTCCCAATCCTCTAAATCAGTTAGAGGCATGACCGTTCTTATGAACAAGACAGCATTTCAGCTCCATGAGGCCACAGCAGCTCTACTACGATTTATCAAATGAACGGGAGCGAGCAGCTGTCTCGTACACATCGATATGGTTCAACTGAATTATGGATCAACCGATAAACTGCGTGAACTCCTGACTTTCCATCCTGTATTTTTTTATTACTTTGTTTTGGAAGGGCGAGGGGGGGGGGGGCCCTTCTTCTAGCTGCAGGGAAGGGAGGGGATTTCAGAGAGAGGGGGAGGGAATAAACATGAATGTACTTAGATTTAGGAACATGCTAAAGAGCTTCCAGTTGGTCAAAATTCAACCGAAGCCTCCGACTAGGCACGTGACACACTAGGAATTATACTGCTCTCCCCGAACCGAATAGGCCACCCACCTTTTGGTTAAAGGGGCCTGACCTTTCAATAAGGTTTATCCATCTCTCTCTCTCTCTCTCTCTCTCTCTCTCTCTCTCTGCGAAGGGCAACTAGTGAAAATCGATCCAGGTTTATTTTCCTGCTCTTCTCTCATGCTTTCTTCTGTTTTCTCTATCTCTTCCTTATTATTATTACCAGTATTTGGGTCTCAGTTCAGCAGAAATCACCGTGAGGTTGTGGAGCGCATGGTACGTTCTCGCTAAGACTAACAGCCTGCGCGCGGAAATCATAAGACATTTAACCAATCAAATGATATCATGCCGAGGAATCAACAAAATAACCAAAAAGGACGAGCAGCGCGATTGCATAATCACTAATCTGCATAAGGGTGGTCTTTCTGACCCCTCATTAGTCTCTTTGCATGTTGTTAAAAAGTAATCAACGCCAATTTTACGAAGTAGAAGGATTTTGAAAAATCTTGCGGCGTGCATTCCCCTACACGCTTTTTGTCATTTTATGAAAGCAAAATGTTGGACAGTTGTGCATATGCCTTAGGAATGAATGGCCCCGCCACGGTGGTCTAGTGGCTATGGTACTCGGCTGCTGATCCGAAGGTCGCGGGATCGAATCCCGGTCGCGGCGGCTGCATTAAGATGGAGGCGAAATGTTGATGCCCGTGTGCTGTGGGATGTCAGTGCACGTTAAAGGACCCCAGGTGGTCGAAATTCCCGGAGACTCTCCACTTCGGCGTCCTTCATAATCAGAGCTAGTTTTGGGACGTTAAACCCCACAAGTGAATCAATTTAGGAATGAATGTTACTATTTTCTTTAGAACCATCTATTTTGTCCTACCGTAATTACTTGCTCATTATGTTATAACATGCTACGCTTGCATACGCACGGTATATGCTGGAATTGCATAGCAGACTGACGGACAGCGACGGAAGCCGGAAGTGTCGAGGAGACAACTTTCGTTAGGTACACGGTACAGCCACTGAACTTCCGTTCTGCGTAAACAGTCAAGTGTCAAGTATACAGGAGGTGACGCTGCAGTGTTGCCTGCATATACGTGAGCCCTCGTCAGCCGCATGAACACGAGCACAACCGCTAAGTTCGCTCGCCTGCTTCCAACGAGCCTTACGAAGAGCAAACAGAACACACTTGCTTTTATAATACAATTTTGAGTATAGCAATTTTATGTCATGAAATCTTCATTTCGTAGAACGCAGTCACAAGAAACAAAAAGCAGCCATATGGTGCAATCTCAACATCGGTATACATCGCGTTTCAAATGTTGGAAGTCCCACTCGCTGATGCTTCCCGAAAGGACTGATGACTACGTACGTGGAACTATTACTGTACATTGCTATGCCGACAAACTATTCGACTCCTGAGATGCACTGTTCGCTTCTTATCCCAATCGGGCGCCAAAGGGTTGCCGCTTCAACAGAGCAGCGTTAACGAGCGCTTCTTCTAACTAGCATCCTTGACAGAAGTGGCATCGATTACACTGCGAAAGGAGTACGCGGACTTAATATGAGAAATCATGCGTATATAAGAATCGCAGGAGTTTTACGTGTCGAAGCACCAATATCGTTATGAAACAAGCCGTAGTAGAGAACCACAGAAACGTCGACCACCTGGAGTTCTTGAATGTGCACCCAAATTTAAGTACGTTGGCCTGTAACGTTTCGCCTCATTCGAAGTGAGACCGCCGCGGCATGGACCGAATTCTCCGATTCCAGGTTGTATGTTCGCACAAGCTGCAGACAAGTAACTGACAAGGACGAGCGCTTTCAGGTGGGCAGCCGAGTAGCGCATCACCGTGGCGGCCGAGACACGTGCAAAAGCGTAATGTATAGCCTATATATATAGTTTATTGAACACAAACTTCGTGCACACGAGTACGAAGAACGATAAATAAGCAATTATAACAGCTCATGCTAAAAATGGTCACCCGCTCGCTCTCATCGACGCACTGTCGCTCACACCGGCGCGACTCCTAGAGGCAGCTGTATACTCAAGTGAAAAAAATCTGCTTGTTTTGCCTTCTTTTGGCTATTTTGTGCCACTTGACGCGGCTCGCGTTCGATATTAGGCGAACGAGGAGCGGTAGCAGTCCCTACAGATTGTTGCTACAGGATGCTCAGGACGATCACCCTGCAGTGCTCTTCCGAGAAAATTGTACAAATGCAGAAATTACTGCAGCGCTCTAAAACACCGTACAGCAGATGTCCGGAACGCTTTGTTGTAAGTGGGTAGAACAACTGAAACAGAATGGCAAAATTAGTCATTAGGGCAGCAGTTTTCATCTTGCTGTATCCCTTCAACTGGCTCACGTGGTGGTGGGTCGTGTGCTAACGGCGATTAATGGCTGTTTAAATGGTGGAGTAGTAGCTGTCGCCCTTATACGGCTCTGAAAACGTGTGCTTCCATGATCTGGTGCGGCCATGAATTGGCTAAGAACTTGCTAACTACAGTCTTGATCGGCATGCCTTACGTGCGTTTACAGCTGTTGTGGCTCCAAATACGTCACGTGAAAGGGAACCCTGTGGTCGGGCTCCAGTTCTGTCCTTACACTTCGCTTACCTAAAGCTGTTTTCCAATATACTGAGCAACTCTACCAGCAGACGTGGGACTAGTTTGGACCGGTAACACGCATTCGCATTTGCCTTGAAATAATAATAATAATAATAATAATAATAATAATAATAATAATAATAATAATAATAATAATAATAATAATAATAATAATAATAATTCATGGTCCCGAGGAGGGCCTGCACTATTGTAAAATAAATAAATAAATATATACATACATACATCGGTTGTTATTTAACTCTAAGCGTCAGTTTCGAATAAGTGCCTAGCTGTTCGTCTTTCATATTTTTGTACAATGTACCTGGGTGAGGATGTCAGTATTCACGAATAATCACGCACCAGCTTCCATTTTAGGCTAGTAGTACATCTAAATAAAGATGAAATAAATAAAATCTTCAAATATTATTAGTAAAGTTAATCATCGTAATAATGATCACAGCAAGTGTGCGTTTGTTTGGTCAGCGCCGCCAGCATACACTGCAGGCGGCCTGGGTAGGTTCGTTCCGGTTGATACATTATTTTTCCTGAACATAATATTCAGTGTTAAAAAAATATATATTTAGCATTTTGTGCTCAATATTGGATGAGAAACTAAAGGTCGAAGTTTGATTTTCACATTCTTTGGCTCGATCAAATTTTCTAAAACGCGCTATGTTAAGTCTTTTTCTTCATCAGGACATAATGTACATCTTTTTTTTTTTTTTACCGATGAATAATTGTGTGGGCCTCACATGGTGCCGTGGAAATATCAATGATGACACACGTATCAGCCGGATTGTCGGAATAAAATCGCTATCCGCAGTTTCATTTTAAGCGTTTTCCAGGTGACTAAGCGTCTTATCCTTGCAAGATTGGCGCTCTTAGTATTGACTGATTTGTGGGGTTTCATCGTCCCAAAACCAGCCCCGATTATGAGAGACGCCGTAGTGGAGGTCTCCGAAAATTTCGACCACATGGGGTTCTTTAGCGTGCACTGACATCGCACACACGGGCCTCGACATTTCGCATCCATCGAAATGCAGCCGCCGCGGCTGGGATTCGATCCCGCGACCTTCGGATCTGCAGCCGAGTGCCATAACCACTAGACTACCGTGGCGTCGTGCTCTTAGTATTGCGACAAGGCAATTTACCAATGCGAGAAAGGTTGTTTTCAACTTCAGTGTCCATTCAAGGTCAGGGATGCCTTCCACGTAGCACGTCAGTTATCATCACACACAAAGAGACAGTGCCGCGGTCGTTACCACGAAGTTTTTAAGCGCATGGCGTTAATAAGAGCGCGGACCCGGCCCGGTTGGGAAGCTGCATAGGAGCGGACACCCCTGCAGCGCAGCCGGTACTCAATGAGCTTTGAGCGCATTGAGTCAAGCGCTGCTTGTCACACAAGAGCAGACGCATGCATGCATTTGTGAAATGGAAATGGAGGGAAACGTACGACGCTTCGCGGGAGCATAAAACAAAAACAGTTCCAAGCACCCCTTCCCACCCCCTGTCGCTCCTCTGTGTCATGTCCCTTAAGGATTACCGCTGTCACTAGTTCGACATTCTTTCTGAAACCGCGGGAATAACCGCGCGTATATTAACACGGTCACCTTGGTGAAGAAAAATTGGCTAACGCTCGCCCTTTCTCTCTGTGTGTGTGTGTGTGTGTGTGTGTGTGTGTGTGTGTGTGTGTGTGTGTGTGTGTGTGTGTGTGTGTGTGTGTGTGTGTGTGTGTGTGTGTGTGTGTGTGTGTGTGTGTGTGTGTGTGTGTGTGTGTGTGTGTGTGTGTGTGTGTGTGTGTGTGTGTGGAAAAAAAAAAGGGGGGGGGGGGGTACACGCTGGAAGAAGACGTTGCAAGTCTCTGAGCATGGTTACATGCACGGAGGACGCTGCGTGCCTCTTCAGCAGAGCCTCTGCAGCAGGGGCCCAGAGTTCAAGTACAGCTGTGGGAACACCTTCAGCGTATGTATTTATTTACTTTATCCAGCGTGGATATGTCCTGCACTGACGTCACTAGAGTGCCTGTGCGGCGTCACTTGCGGCCAGTGAGAACTGCTGCGCGAACGCCACGAAGTCTGCATGGAGCGTGAGGAAGGTGTGTGGTGCCACTGTACAGATTCATCGCCCATCCGAAACCCGTAGTGGTATCTAAAGGAGTCCTATTAGAGTTGAAGGTCGTTAGAGAAAAACAACTCACGACAATGTGACAACGATTTCCTAACAGTTTGAAATACTCTCTAACAACCAATCAATGAATCAGTCGCTCAATCAACTGATCAATGTTTTTTATACTGCGCAAGGCGTCGGTGCCCATGCAAACACTGACTTGGTAAATGAGCGTCGTCTCTTCTCTGGTTCCTCACTATATTTTGCACTATCCGCAGTCCATTACCCTTTTCGTAAAAGTGTTGTATCTTGTATCATTAACTCTTTTTAGCGCAACCGTACCTTTGATGGCACACCGTTGTTACATGGTATTGATTGATTTCTTGGGCTTACGTCACAAAGCCACGATACGATTGTAGAGACGCCGTAGTGGAGGGCTCCAGAAATTTCGACCGCCTGGGGTTCTTTATTTACCGTTCGCTGACATAGCACCGTAAAGAACCCCAGCCCCGCCACTAGACACCGCGGCGGGGCTGTTGCTGTATGGTATTGTGCACTGCTTTATAGTTAGACGAGCACAATATTATTTGCCCTTATATGTATTTGAGATCCGAGTTTTCCTTTATGTGAGTGCAGGGAATTTATTTATCCAGCGTAGTTCAACTAGTGTTTCCATGTGTCGTATACGAAGTGACTGCGAAACGTTCAACAAATGGCCTAAATGCGCAGCTGTACTGTTTTTCGTTATCTTAGATGTAACAGCCTTCACTTACATTTCCCCTTACGTCAAAGGCCGCGCCACGTCTCAGTTCTTGCATTTTTTCTTTTTTTTTTGTCGTGATATGACAAGCATGTGTTTCTTTCAACTCGCTCTTCTTACAGTTCCTTCAACTGCCGTAATGTGACTGACACAAATGTTTACGATGCGGCTGCCTCTGTTGAGAGTTCGCCAAACTCGCTAAGCTTGTGCATTAGTAACTACTACTAGCTTATGCTGCAGGTTAACATTCGCTTCCCGCGTCCTCTCTTTTTCTTTCTGTAGTGTCATCCTTGCGAAGCCTCTGTGGCGGGCGGTATTCCCTGACAGACGCGTCAGCTACGTTGTCACCTCACCTCGTCACCCCTCATCTTTCTTTTTGTTTAAGATCGCTTGTTGTCAGAGCGTTTAAAGATTCACAACAGCGTCTTTTTTTTTTTCAATAGTTGTTTAATCTCACGCGACTTTCGCATCTCTTTTCTTTTTTTGTGCATAGGTTGGGAGTGGACATCAGGGAGAATTGTCACCATAACGACCAAGCGGTGCGAGGTTGCCTAATGCACCGCACACGAAGAAAAGGCTGCACCATCACCGAAAAATTTCGGCGCTCTTGAGCGAAGAATCGAGCAAGCATTATAGCTAAGGGTACGCGGATATAAAATATTTTTAATACGAATCTAATACGAATATGTAGCTTAGAATATTGAATCGAATATCAAAAGGCAAATGCTCGTTTGGCAATAACGTTTTATTATGTTAACTCGATACACTAATAATCTGTCAGCACAAAATATGTCACTGTCAGGAATGCACTGAATACCCTAGCTTCTCAGATCATAACCGTATGGAAGAAATATCGCAGCACAAAGAACCGATAACAAATAATAAAGCATATAATGCAGGGATGTCGGTCTTTACCAATAATGCACAGACCATCACAAACATCAAAAACGCCGTTAGTGAGAACGCAGTCACGCGGCAGGCCGCACAACAGACCGCCGCATCACCCATGCGCACGGTGCACGCGGCTCCCACGTGGCCCCCGGCCCCACACCTCATGCAGACGGCCTTGGTCGGGTCGGCCGCGACAGGGCACGAACTCCTTCCGTGCCCGTACGACGCGCAGAAGGTGCACGTGGGCACGTGCAGATCCTCCGATGCGTGAACCATCGTCCATCCGACCGACAATCGCGGAGAGGCCATGACCCTGCGAAAGGCCTCCGGCTCGACCTCGACGACGTACGCTTTCGTACCCCCCCGTTCTCTGAACGTGACCTTCACGTTCGAGAGGTCCGCCCCTAACCGGAGGGTTGGATTGCGCTCGTCTAGGAGTCTCAGAAACTCCTCGGGTCCCAGATCGGGGTCTACCCCGGAGAACCTGACGTGGGGGTTCCGACGCGCGGGAACACGAACTGTCATGGCGGCGCGCGTGACTGCGTTCTCACTAACGGCGTTTTTGATGTTTGTGATGGTCTGTGCATTATTGGTAAAGACCGTGACGCCATACCTGGTATGCCGCAGAGTGACGTCTCGGATGTCGTTGGCGACCGGGTCGATGTTGGCCTTGAGGAGCCGGACCACGTCCCGCGCCGGCGTCTCCGTCGCTCCGACCGGCGTCAGGAACGCCACGTGCTCGTGTCGGGCGCCAGGCACCGCGCCCGGAGCGGCAGTTCCAACGGGTCCGGCAGGGCCAACCGGCCCGACACCAGGGACGCCGGCCGGGCCGCCCGCCCGGACGACCGCAGCGTACGTCGGGACGCCGGCAACCGCCGGACCGGCGCCCCCCGCCACCCGGACGCCAGGCCCGGCAGGAAACTCGGCAGGTGCAACCGCGGGAGGCGCCACGAGGCCACCCAAAATGTCGCCGACCGGGGCGCGCTCCGCCACCAGCACCCGTCTTTGCAGGCCGGCGACCTCCCGTCTCGATTCCGCCAGCTGACCCTGCAGCGCCAGGGCCGCGCCCCGCTCCGTGGCCGCATCCGCCCTCATGTCGGAGCAGAGGTTAATCAACTCGAATACCCTGGACATGATGAAGTTGCGGGCGCTCACAGTGATGCGGTTTGCAGAGTCGGCACAGAACCGGGACAGCTCGTCCTCGAGTTCGCGCGCCCGGACCTGCATCCGAGCGCCCGGGTCCGCCCTGCGCCCGATCGCGACCGCGGTGTTCTCCGACACGGACGAACCAGCGTTCTCGTCCTCGCCCGTAGTCGGTCCCGCCGGGCAGCAGGTACGAGCGTGGTCATCAGCAGGCTCCATCCTCCCGACGCCCCTGGCCAGGTCCCGCTCCGCCCGGCTCTGCATCCCCGCCAACACCTGGTCGCCCTCCGGCGAGAAACCAAGGATCGGGGTCGCGGAAGAAGCCCCCTCCGCGGGGGAACCCGCCCCGTCGGGCGAGACTTCGTGAACGGCCCGACTAGCAGCCATAGCGGGGCCGGCTCAATCTGAATCGTTTCATGAGTGCTCACAGCGCTGCCAAGCACGCAGATTCAGACGCTTATCGTAATAGCGCATGATGGGGGCGACATGTAGCACACTGTACTCAACGGATCAACATCGCGCCGCCATTACGCCTGCACTACCGAAGTTACATACATTTAACCCAGAGCGAACGCGGAAGAACAGTCATTTTCGGCGATTTGGCCGGATCGCATGCCGAAGGCTCAGGAATATTCGAATCAACTCGAATATTCTAAATGTTCGAATAGCTCATTCTCGAATCGAACGCGAATATTAGGAATGTAATATTCGATGAATAATCAAAACATTCGAATATTCGGACACTCTTAATTCTAGCTGGTGTAACAATTTAAAGGTATGCTAGCACGTGTATACGTCGGCGATTTGTACAAAGTACGACCTTGTGTCTGCTTATTTGGAATGAAAACAAAGAATTCAAGTCAGCTTCACGCCGTGAAAACTGTCGGAACAGCGAAGCGGTTATGTTATCTCTATTCGTGGTGTAACTGGCGAAAGTGTGAAGTTATTGATCTTTCCTTCTTTCTTCCGTCGCATTTCACGCTATGAAAATTACGCCAAGGCTCCAGGAAGCGAACCCGCTACTTCGAGATTAGCCTTTTGCATACACTATCGCACATTGTGCTTTGTATAACACCAATCGCGTAGTATAGTAGGACTGAGGGCGCCGCCGCGGCGGTCTAGCGGCTATATGGCACTCAGCTGCTTATCCGAAGGCCACGGGATCGAATCCCCGCCAGCGCGGACCGCTGCATTTGCGAAGCAGGCGATATACTGAGGCCCGCGTACTACTGCGCTATGTCAGTGCACGTTGAAGAATCCCACGTGGTCGAAATTTCCGGAGTCCTACACTACGGCGGCTGTCGTATTCTTATCGTAGTTTTGGACGCAAAACCACCGATATTATCATTATTATTGCTACTAGTGGGCTGAAGGTAGGAATGTGTCGCGCGCGAGAAATGAAAGAAGTGCTCTCGCAGATGCTTCGCGCATAACCACCACCACTTGGTAGTGGGCCGAGTAAAAGAGTGGTACGCCTTTCTCCTCTTGCGTAACAGCTTCTCCGTTAAATAGTTTCGCTTTTAAGTGTAACCGTTGTCGTTAACATTTGCGGAGTCGAGTGTAGTAGAACATCGCTCTCACGTTGTGGTGCTTGCGCCTCCTTTTGTTGTTGCTGCTTTGTTTTAATCACACGGTGAGAGGAGATGTCAACACCTAAATACTGCAACACGGCGTCTGCACCTTGTCTCTCGTGGATATTAGACTCTCTATACAGGAGTCAAAATAACAGCAAGATATAAAAAAAAATATCAGGAACGTGATAGCAGCACGTAGCGAGTGCACCAGCATGTCCCAATCACAGAAGGGACACTACAGTGGTTTCTGTTTTGCGAAGTAACAGTGTCGAGCTCTAGGTATAGCCTGTGCCGCGGAATCGCACAGGCTATACCTAGCCTCGAGCACAAAGCTCGAGCACAAAGCTTTCGAGCACACAGCTCGAAAGCTTTGGAATGTGGCGCGCTCAGAACGGCTACTCACTTTTACGCGTCATGCTGGTGGTCCGGGAGATGGGCACAGATGCCAAGAAGTAAAGCCCGTTCGTGCCGAACCGCAGTGCATGTACGGTGTATCCTTCCTTCTTGGGTTCGGATTCCTTCTGTCATGTCAAGTATAATCCGAGAGAAGCACAGAACGCGCCTGGTGCCTTTGGCGACCAGTCCACGAATGTTCGTTCCTTGCTCCATTTCCGGGCAGGTGCCCACTGGGCCAACTCCAGGTGGTGCTGACTGGAGCCCCCCCAAAAGGCACTGACCCCGAACGAAAGCCCTTTCGTCAGCCTCGTTGCTGGTGCTTTGGGCCTCGCTTCGTGTGAGGCGTGCAGTCTACTGGGTGGCACGGAAAAATTACTGGGGCCATATTATTAGGTAATCTCGTGTTCGCACGAGCGTCTGAAAAATTTATTCACTGAGGCAGATAACTTATTTGGTTTACTGGTCGTTAATAATAATAATAATAATAATAATAATAATAATAATAATAATAATAATAATAATAATAATAATAATAATAATAATAATTTCTGGTATATTACTATGACGTCCCAACACCACGCTATGATCATGTAAGGCGTCGTAGTGCAGGGCTCCGGAAATTTTGACCACCTGTGGCTCTTTATTGTGCATTGACATCGCACAGTACACGGGCCTGTAGCATTTCGCCACCATCGAAATACAACCGCTGCGGTCAGGATCGATCCTCCGTTAATCTGTTCAGCAGCCGAGTGCCGGAATTAGTGTACCACCGAGGTGGCGCACAAATTGAAGGGAAGGACTTTCGCGGTTTCTTAGCTAGCCATAGCGAAACTTGCTGGGATTGTTCACCGGACCTGCACAATAGTTCTGTTATATTGAAGAGCAATTCGCGGCTCACTAGAGAAATTGTTGAGACGGAACGTATCAGCAGGTTAGGGGAAAGCTGTGCTAGCACGCCGCCGATCACTCTGTCAGATAAAGAGATGGCATTTTTACGGATGTGCGGCCAATGACGGCTCGACTGGATTGTGCATATATATGCGAAACTCGCGCTAACAAGACTATGTTGGCAAATGAGTTCTGCGGAAACCCGCAAGGGTGGAGTAAAGTTCATGAAAGGGAAAATTGGCACCCCCCGTTTTGTAGCGCAAGGCTACAAGGAAATCCATACGGATTTCTCGGAAATGCTTCCTTGTTGCAGAAAAATTCGTCCTGGTCCGGGCCACGAGGAATTTTTTGGCAACCAGGAAGCTTTCATTTCTGAGAAATCCGCATGGATTTCTTTGTAGCCTTTTGCTACAAAACGGGGGGATGCTAATTTTTCCTTTCGCAAGAATTTGCGCAATGTTGAGCGCTTGTCCTTGTCGTTCTTCGTGTAGTCCTTGTTTTTTTGCGCTGTCGTTTTTCGTGCCTCCTGGCTAACAACGTCTCTAGATCGCCTTGAAAGCTTTAATAACTCCTTTATTTGGCTTGGCGGTGGCAGTGGGAAATCACGCAAGCCTTAATCTCACTAGAAAGATGATAATACCCGCAGCGCTGTGGCTATGTCCTCCGCCGGAGTTGCGTGTGAACCTAACCGTTGGAAACTTACAAGTGCTTCCTGATCACATCCTCTCATATCAGAAAAGGGATGTTAGCGCCATTACGCACAATGTGTTCACTATATGAGTACCGTTTTGAATACCACGTTGTCGCAGCTGTTACTAGTATTTCCCGGTGCGTACAGCTTATATGCGTATGCATGGCCGCGCATCCACACTGCCATCATGATGGCGGGCGATGGAGCTTGTGCAGTGGCGTAACCTCAGTGATGCTCACAGTCTGCCAGGCCTTTTAAAACGACCCACGCTAGCTTTCTCCACGACGGGCACTAACCCCACAAAGTGGCAGTCACCGGATGACGCAACAGCAAACTCAAGGGCAATGTAGACATTGCGCAGCTATAGCGATTTCCCCGGCGACCTCAAAAGCAGCGTTTGTTCACGCGCGAATGCTTTCGTTGAGTGGCAGTAATTGTAGGTCACTCGCTCTCGGTCTGACACCACTCCAACCATTCCGCGTGTTTTCCTTCCTGGTTTGTTGCGAGTCGCAAATGTAGCGCCATCTCACCGGGATTGAACTGACTGGTGCGCCTGGAAAGCAGCCCCTGAGATCGGGAATTCGTTTCTTATAGACCATTCGTTGCTTATAAAGAAACGTATATGCGCCGCATCCTTAGCGCGTGTACTCATCTATCCTTTGCTCTTTCATCATGTTTTGCACTCGAGCATTTCGTGTTATTTCGAAATGAATATTAAATGAAGGGCCCGTATGTAATCGCCGAGGCCACCAGTACTAGAATGTCATTTATGATAGGGCTCACGACACGGCGCTAGTGTGGCTTACCCTAACCGCCGTGAAGGATAAGTACGCACGAAACAAGAGAGTTGTACCACCGTGGTGTAAGCTTGCGGCTTGAACTGTGGGTTGCAAGGAGTAAGGTCGGGGAGGGAGGACTGTGGGCCCTGGTTGCATTGATTCAGCATTGAGTAAGGTACAAAAAAAAATGAAGAAGAGGGCTTGCTGTTCTTGTGGCGCCAAAATTCGGAAGTTTACTTACCGGACGTTCACTCCGTGATTCACCCATGCCTCCTCGATGTTAAATTTTCAGAACAAACATATCTATCTATCTATCTATCTATCTATCTATCTATCTATCTATCTATCTATCTATCTATCTATCTATCTATCTATCTATCTATCTATCTATCTATCTAACACATATACCGCGTGTCTATAACAACGTGGGACGGCTAGTTGGGTAAGGCTAATTAACCGCCAATTAACTAAATTATGCGGGTCGTGCGTTCGTGAGTTGCGGGTCGTGAGTTCGACCCGTATGCGGGTCGTAAGTTCACCCGTGCCCTCTTTCTGGCGTATTTGGCGTTCTGTCGCTATGTCAGTATTTTGTACCGTTTTTTCAGAGGGAAAAAATATGGGGCAGTGAAGAAAGCAGAACTAAGGAATGGGCAGATGGTCGACAATTGGTAGCTACTGTAAATAAGAAAGCTAAAGCTAAAGCATTTGATATCAATGTGCCTTTTGCGGAACATTGAAGTTTGACAGTAGTAATAACTGCATACCGGTGCCGTTATTTCACGTGGTTCTTGCGGTAAACATATTGCTTCGACTACAAGATATGATGATACGCTCATGGAATCGGTATTGATGCGAAACGGAGATATGTTGCTGAACAAATAAGAAGACAGAAGATGATGATTATTATTCCTGCCTTTCCTCCATAATGGGATATCAAAAGGAAAAAAGGATCAGTTAAAGGAAAGCTTTCAACATCATGAATACGAGGGTTTGCTGCCCAACGGATCCACCCTGCAGGTACCGAGCCAGTACCATCAAAGAAGTAATTTCAGCAAGAACTAGTCACTCGCTACGCTTTTCATAAGCAGAGTAGGTATCGAAAACTAGCCTTCTGTTAAGAGGAGTAGGCATTTCCCACTTTGAAGTCAATGAAAGACATTTCCACTTTGCACAAGGGAAACACCAATCTTCCAAAGATGGAACATTCAAGAAAACACACTTGGTCCTTGTAAACGGGGCTATATTATTTATCATCAATAATCTAGAATCCCTATATGGATTGCCAACATAAGCTACACCTTTCTGATCACTGCCTCATAATACAACATTTAAAAGGTCAAGTGCACTCAAGCAGAAAATTTTCACAAATTGGCCCGCGGATAAATAAAAGGTTGGCCCCTCCACGGTGATATCGCATTCGGCTGCTGGCACGAAGTTTGATGGTCTGATCAATCGAATCCCGGCCACGGCGGCTGCATTTGGATGGCGGCGAAATGCTGAGGCGCGTGTACTGTGCGATGTAAGCGCACGGTAAAGAACCGCAGGTGGTTGAAATTTCCGGAGCCCTCCACTATTGTGCCTCTCATAATGATATCGTGGTTTTGAGATGTAAAACCCCATAAATAAATCATAAATACGATATTGGTATTTTCAACACTACCGCATAACGTACGGGCTTCAATTTTTGCGGTCTGCCATCTGATCGAATGCTTTTAATTTACTGTGAACCCTACGGCCGCATTCTTATGCCTCTCGCTTAGGGAAAACTGGCAGAAGAAATATTGTCTAGGAACAAACAAGTTCACAGCCACTCGCTGCCAATTCGAATTTTGCCGAAACGTAACGCAGTCGGTGATTGTTGTATGCGACATCGATTGCGCAAGAAAATGCTGGTGTTCACATATACACTCTCATAAACTTACATGCTGAATGCATAAATATATGTTGGTGAGGTGAACTATAAATATGTTCGCTTTACTACTGTACGCGTATAGGAACGGAAAACTCAGTGTCAGAATATGTGGCCATTGGGCACCAGATACATGCGTTGATGACACAATCCAGGCACATTTTCTCTCGAAGATGCTCAGAAGCTTATCCTGTTTAACATGAAGCTGCGGGGAAGCTTTCAAGAAAGTAAAATGGGCGTCTCAAAAAGTAGCTCCCGGCAAAAATATGAAAATAGAAATCACCGCCCATAGATCCCGCACAGGTGGCGAAACAGGGGAGATGGAGCATGCGGTCCCGATGCTTATCACTAAATTAATTACGACAGTTCATTAAAGTCTTTCTAAGCTGTTGCTTCGCATGATCACCATCATGTAGTTGTGGGCTAAGAGCAAGAGTAGATAGTAAAGGAAATTCCAAAGAGGATCAAGGCGCCTGACTAGGAGTCGCGAACTGGGGGCCTGCACCGTAGGAATACGGTGTTGCTCCTCCCTGACTGGTCAATCCTGCCTTTCGAGGCAGAGCTGACCATTTAGGCATTCGGGAATGGGCAAGTATAGGTCAGTTGTTCCTGTCAAGGCAGAATTGACCAATCAGAAAGCACGAGCACGGAATAATAGTCCGTATTCCGGGGTACCGAGTACAGGCCATATGCTTTTCAATCAACAGTCCTGTAAACTCCATCTCTATTTCTAATCAAAACAAAATTCCCACGGCTGCTCGATCCCTCGGTTCTGCATCTGCTTCGTGGTGGCGGGACGATATCTTTCTTTCTCTAATACAAAATTTTAAATTCCTTTTTTTTTTAGTTCACTTATGAATCCCGCACCTGGAAACTTTGGTGGTGCGTCCACCTCAATCTCTATGTCTGAGGGTACGAGACGTAGTGAGGCATCATGGTAGTGCTCGCTGACTACTGCATTTTCGTTATCTTGAGCTCATCATCTCAGGACCGACAGTCTCTCTTCAAGAGGTCCATGACACTCGTTTTCCGCTGCGCACGCTTTTATCTCGCCGCAGAGTTTGTTGCTGTTGGCTCCTATAAGATAACAGCCACATCTCATTGCTCACGCGTTATCGCTATGTCGCTATGCGGACGATGTAGTAACCCCTGTTCATGCATTTCTTCTTTTTTTTTTAGTACATGTGACATATAGCTCTTATTTTTATTTTTATTTTTTACGCAGTGTTACTGCAGCGCACAACATAGGTAGACCAAGACGAGTCACTCAGTCGGCAGCAGCGCCCTTCTGTTTTCCCATCAAGTTTCATCAAGGCATGTCGGCTTTATTCCGTTTTCTTTGTTTCGTGTCTCTTTATTTAAGTGTTCTATTTACAGGCATACGGGTAATTGTGCTGACATTAAAAACGTCAATACGGCCATCGGTTAGCCTTCACGCAACTGGCCATGCAGCAAGCTTGGAGATCCCTTCGTCGCACTATTAAGGGTTCACGTAGGTTGCGCAGCCGTGGTTTCGTCTTCATCACGCTGCCGAGTGCACACAATTAGACGTTCTGCACGTCAACTTTTATCAGTTACTTTTTTTTTTGTGGGGTTAAACATCCCAAAACCAGCTCTATTATCAGAGACGCCATAGTGGAGGTCCCCGGAAATTTCGACCACCTGGGGTTCTTTAACGTGCACTGACATCGCACAGCACACGGGCCTCAACATTTCCCCTCCATCGAAATGCAGCCGCCGCAGCAGGGATTCTATTCCGCGATCAGCAGCCGAGTACCATATCCACTAGACCACCGTGGCGGGGCGAGTTATTATCAGTTACTCGGCTATTGATTTCCTTGGCACTTGCATTTGTTGCTCTACCAGCACAGTTGGTCATTTAGTAGCTGTATTATTATTATTATTATTATTATTATTATTATTATTATTATTATTATTATTATTATTATTATTATTATTATTATTATTATTGTTGTTGTTGTTGTTGTTGTTGTTGTTGTTGTTGTTGTTGTTGTTGTTGTTGTTGTTGTTGTTGTTGTTGTTGTTGTTGTTGTTGTTGTTGTTGTTGTTGTTGTTGTTGTTGTTCAAACGCTTCCATCTCGAACAGAAAACAGTCCTCTTTCAAGCGAACTGTATTATGGGGAAAAGTACAGGTACAAAAAAAAATAAAAAGCCCAGATCAAGGCCAGCGCTTCAACAGGGAAATAAAGTAGCGTAAAATGAAAACCATGTGACCGTGCTCTCGTTTCAAAGCTGGCTCTGTGCCGTCACGTATTACCCGTCCCTATAGAAATGGCGATGCCAGCAACAGATACGACGTTCAAGAATCGGATATCCCGCCTTATCAAATGCTTTCAACGCTTGCAATTCGAAATGTCTAAAATATGGTTAACTGTTGGATTGCACGGGGCAGTGTTTGATAACGCCACTTGAGTATTCGGGACAGCTGTGCGCCGTGCTGGTACAAAAATGCGTATGTTCCCTTTTATGTTTTCATTCTCTTTTTTTTAAATTTCACTTTGAAATGACATATGTCTCTGACAGAGAGAGGTTGAAAGCTCTTTGCTCAAAAGCAGACCTTCCGGCGTAGAGATATCGTCCCACATGTTAATACGCGTGTGGGAAGAGAATTGTGGAGAGAACGACTGCAAAGGAGAGGCGCTAAAAACAAACAAAGAACACAAACGTTAAAAGAGAAACAGTAAAAAGAAATCGGACACCGGGTTTTATGACTAAGGAGCGTCGACGTGCAGTTGTGTAGTCGTCGACTGCGCGCATCGTCCTAGCTGACAGAATTTGCGCTGCTGAAGGTGAGTGAGCGTTATAAATAAGGTAGGGGCTAAAGCTAGTCGAGGTGACCGATAGTGTCTAACTATTTAAATAGGAAGTTCATCGCACGCCTCTGTTGCGTGAGGGGGGCTAAAAGGCTTAAGACACTCTCAAATGATAAAAGTATCCCTGGAAGTGAATGCATGCAACATAGCGCACGCTCATCGGCGTATGCTAGACGCTTAAAATAAAATAGGCCTCACGGTTTCAACTGGGCCACAGTTGTTGCGGTGTGGATTTGTTGCTCGACAGGAAAGGCACCTGTAGCCGTTTCCAGAGTCCAGACGAAGCCGATGATATAGAGTTTCCGGATGTCGAGGAATGTTAGATGGGAGTCCTGGTTTGGGATGTAGGTCGAATGCAAGGGCCAGAGGTGTGTAAGCGAAAGTAACGACCGTTTCTCTTTGTTTGAAAGGAAATCCTTTAGCAAGTTTGGAAGCATCATATTTGGTCAACGAAATTCGCTAATTTATAATTTCGGTATTTGAAACCTTCGCGTGCTGCTTCTTCTGCTGTTCCGTTGACAAGAAAGCTGTAATGAGCTGCTATGAGTTGAAAGGCGATGCGGGTGCCTTGGAACAATCGCCAAGTGGTGAAAGAAGTATATAACGTCGAAAGTAACGGGCTGATTACTTTTGGACCATGTTTATAGCACTCATTCATAGTCAGTAAAAATCGAACATCGGTCAGGCGGTTTGTACAGGATACGGAGAACGGCTTCTTCGATTCCGTGCTGTCCTGGAAGATGTAGTCCACCACAGCCGGTAGGAGGGCGTTTGTCTTTCTGTGGACACATAAAGGCCACAGGAAAAAGTCTCCTGAGTGGCTGGGGCATCAGAGTATACGTAAGTGTACTAAGAATATTTATAGTTAAGTAGAGCGCAGTAGTCTGCAGCAGCGTGACCTGTGAAATGCAGTTCCTTGCTCCATTTGCGCGGAGTATGAAGTGTTTCATACTTGGAGGCAAATGAGCTCAGTAGTCATATTTTCTGCTCATTTATATAGCTCTAAATTCAATTGTGTTGCTTTCCTTCGAGGCTGATACTGGTCATGGCTCTGAGGATGGCATGGTGAGAGACAGGGTCAAAAAGCTCTTCTGGTGTCAATGGAGACGACTGTCGGAATGCATCCGGCATGTGGATCCTCTTCGGGTGAATAGATGAAGGCGATAACATTATCGATAGCACACCTGCTTTGACCAAAATCTTTCGTTTCACGGAAAATTCTATTGCAGTTTTCGAGGGACCACATCATTCGTTTATAAGTAAACCTCTCCATGAGTTTGCCTACGCAGCTAAGTAGGGCAATGAGTCAGAAAGCGGCCTAGTTTATTCTGCAAGCTTCGCTTCTCTTGTATTGTGTGAGCTGTCCCAAATTTCATATTGATCGTTAAATTACCTGCAAGTAATATAAGGAGAAATTTTGCAATGAAATGTCAAAATCTCGAAGGGTCGAATGGTCTGCCTCGTTCCAGGTATACTCCCGTGAGTGTATCTTTGTTTCTCTATGACAGTTACGGCGCACACGCATTCATTGTCAGTGTGAGTTGGGATGTCGTCTACGGAGACCATAATGTTCCTGCGAAAGTCTATGAGTAATCTCCTGACGTCATCCGGGCGCGGTGATTGATGGAAGTAGTACTCTTCCATCCGGAAATGCACCCCGAAGAGCGACTCAGGTGCTGCTACGGAAGGGAACTGATGCTTTCGTGCCAGCTGCCGGAAACCTGAAAGCTTCGAGTGAAGCTCGTGAGCGTTTCATTGGTGCATGGCGCTGGTTAACTCAAAACGAAAATACGTTTTATAAAGTACGCCCCTCCGGGGGGTAAGACGCCGACATATCCTTTGCGAGGGCAGTTTCTACCTCTGGGAGACATCTTGACGAAGGGTTAGCGCAGACAAGGACTTTGAGGGTTGCAAACATAGGAATCAGTGTGTAAGGTATTGTTCGATGCTTTTCTGTTGTTGCATGTCGTATTTCGGCGTGTTGCGGCGGCCGAGGCTCATCACAGCCGTGGCCATTTATTGGGTCTTGCGCGACACATGCGCAAAAATGCGAATTCCCTGGTTTACACATTGCATGCAATTTCGCTCGCACGTTCATAGGAGCCTTCGTTACTAACCGGCATCGTTTTCTGACTATGTTCAAAAAGTATGGCACAGAGTCCCTTTCAAGCCGCACGACCTTCGCTATCAACTCTTCTTTTCATGAGAGAAAGTAGCAGCATTATTCGCACGTGATATCAACTTCTCTCACACGCATATAACTTTTTTAAAAGCGAAAGGAGAAGAGGAACATGATAAGGGCACTCATATTCGATACCAGCGTATGCCCTTCTGCTTCGTACGTTAATTCCATGCATAACTAGGCAACTGTGACTCTTATTCTCACGGCAGTTATTTGTTTTTACAAAAAATTCAAGTAATCGACATCGCTGGTCGAAATCATGTTGCCATCACTCGCTGTACCAGGACTGTTAATTTTAAATACAGTACTTTTATTTCACATCGGCTGAGCCTAATCATAATCGCTCTGGAAAAATCTAGGCCCAAGCTACCGCTGCATTCTCAAACCACATACGTTTGTTACACGAACGCCAGTCGAAACATGACAAAAACAGCTTGCGGGATTGGCCAGAAAATGGGCACGTGTGGGTAAATAGCGAGACCTTGTCCTACATACACCACAGTGAGTGCACTGGCAAAGCTCAGCGGATAAAAACACGGAACACATGCAACGTCGAAAGGGAATGCTTCTGTTACTCTGCGACATCAACAAGCATACGCTCGGGAACTGTTGCTTGGGTTCTAAGCGTCCATATAGTCGCAGTGTAATTATTAAGGTCACCATTTTTTTTTTTTAGGGCACATGTACACACTGGTACATGCGCTGTCCATATATCTGCCTGAACGTGCTACACATTACGGAAAGATTTTTCAGCGCCTTGTGAACGAGTTGTGTCTAAACTCATGCCGCGACGACAGCGCCCTCTGAAGAAAAGTACCAGAACTTTGAGGAGTATTGTCCTACTCGTTACGTTACTACTGAAGTGATAGAGGGTACCATAGTAGTGACGTTAAGAGAAAGGGCGGATACAGAACAGCTGTTGAGAAGTCTGACACCTAAAGGGGAGGCTAACAATGATCATCAATCGTAGTTATCATCATAATAATAGTAACAGCCATGATCCAACGCTGACTGAATTATCAACTGGTAGTTGAAAGGAGTTTCATGATACGAGCAGTCATTCTAGGCATTCTGGACTTGTCTCAGCCCACTCACGAAACATTTTCGCCATCTTCCCGTGTGTTCTTCGCACTTTTCGCGAAGCTATTGCGTGATAGCAGCATTTTTCTCTCGTTCACCGTTTCCTATCTATCTATCTATCTATCTATCTATCTATCTATCTATCTATCTATCTATCTATCTATCTATCTATCTATCTATCTATCTATCTATCTATCTGTGCGTACGTGCCTTTATTGACACGAGCTACAAATCAAAGAAGAAAGAAATGCCGTGTGGCAGCTATAAATAACAGCTTTGGTTCGATCTGTGCAGCAGCTGTCCCTATTGGCGAGATGCCGCACGCAGTGGACATGTTCCGTGGACGCCTGGCGCTCGTTACTGGCGGGGGCAGCGGCATTGGGCGCGCTGTATGCTGCCTGCTGGCCCAAAAAGGAGCCCGCGTGCTGGTTGGGGACATCGATCTGGAGGCAGCCAACGCCACCGTGGTGTTGCTTCAAGGTAATTGATACTGCATTTGATACCGATTGCAGTAAACACACACACTAAAAAAACGTTAACATGTTCGTTGGCGACACCTGTGTCCCGTGGGCGTCACCTGTACCCGTCCGCATTTCTTTTCCAGATTACTTGGCCTGACAGCCTTCTCTTAGCAGGGTAGTACTTTTCTTGAAGATGGCCTGTGAGCTAGTGGCCAGTAAATCGGAAATTCTGCTAACAGCGGCGCGCTCCACGCGTACACTAACAATTTCAGGCCCGAAGAGACATTGACTGTCATTTCTAAAGGTATTGAAAGTGTCAAGAGACATTCAAGGTGTAATTTCTTTCGCTGAATCAGAGTTTTCCCAGGAGCTTCGCACTATAGGTCCATGAATGAAATTTGTCGTTGTAAATACGGCGACAAATGACTATAGTTTGTCTGGTTCCTGCAATGTCATCTGTCTCTATTAACTTGTAGCACCTTTTTTGCTAATGCAATTATGTGCTGCCTTCTTGCACCTCTATTTCAATGCTCCAGGTTTCGGAAGCACATGCATATTGTGAACTTTTCCTCTCGTGAATATTAATGATTTTGATTTTTCTGGCGTCTATACAAGGCTGAGACGCACCTTTCTTCCTTTCTCTTGAGAAATTGAATACTGCTTAGTTACCACTAACATTCTATCAGGAGAGATCATCAAACGCGTGCGATAAGTTCGAGAAGAATTGAGAAAAAAAAACATTTTTTCTTATTGCTTTCATGTTGCTTTCGAAGCACTTCACTTACGCCTACGTCGGACGCCTATGCGTCCGACAAACATTACGAGTGTTATGCAGCGTCACTTCTGCGTCTACGTCTTGTGACCCCCAGTTGCATGCGATGTTGCTAATCCGCGTTATAGCGACCGTTGCGATCACTGTCGTTGTGTCTCGTTTCAGAGCCGCCAGAAGGCGTTGAACACCAGGCTGTCCACATTGACGTCAGCTGCCCTCAGTCTGTGAAGAAAGCGTTTGATAGCTTCGAAGGAGGCGCAGGAGAGCAAGCGTCCATCGTCGTCAACTGCGCCGGCATACCGCAGCAACCGAAGTCATTCATGGACGTCAGCGTAGATGAAGTCGATAGACTATTAGGAGTCAACCTTCGGGTAAAGTCACTTCCCTTCTAATGAGTCATTTCCCTTCTAATGTCTGATCAGGCAGAATTATCTACGAGTCTATGTGCTGCTTCCAGAAGATTCACAATCTGTCAAGCAAAAACATTACAAGACATTATGTGAGAGACTGTAACGGTTCGTCATGCTTATTGTCCGTCAAAAACAGAACAGTTAGGCTCGATAGTCAAGCATTCACTTGTGACAGAAAGTAGTTACTGGCAACTGGAACCACCGTTGTGTCACGCTAATCTCTCTCTCTTATCGTGCCCCGTAACCTTCTGCTCTTTGGATCTGCCCCTACGGCACAGTAAACGTGGTTGATATAGGAGAAGCGACGTGCTGTTGGTAGACCAGTACTGAACACAATTGTGGTCCTACGCTCTTCCCGGGAACCATAGGGAGCCATCTTGGTCACGCAAGCCGCGGCACGTAGCATGCTGCGGCAACAGGTTACCAACGGCAGCATCGTCAACATATCCAGCACCGTAGCCAGGGTTACGCGACCGTCCATTGGTGTGTACTCTGCCACCAAGGCTGCCGTCACATGCTTCACCAGGTAAGGGGCCATATGCTTGGAAAGCTGAAGCGTATAGCTAGCGAGTTAACGTATAGTTTTATTGTGACTAAGGGGAGGGATATGTGACCTAGGTTCCGTATTCTCCACATTTGCACTATATGCTTTTGCAGTCATGTACTCCACCCTGCGCAGGGTGGGAGTAAATGCACATGAAAAGTGCAGATGTGAGCGAGAGAGACTTAGGGGATAGTGATCCAGTGAAATATGTAAGCGAACTTATAGATATGCGCGTGCGAAAAAGTTCCCTTTATTGCAAAATAAACAGTCGACGAATGAGGAACGCATGATAAAAATCTCAGCCCGAATGCAAGGTCTCCACAGAAGCGGGCGTCTTTGGTTAGAGCCCCGAAGTGCTTACACAAATGTGGGGTCACTGTGTCCGTGAATTGTTTCCACACTTTGATTTTTATTGTCAGGTCCGCAGCGGTGGACGTTGCTGGTAGCGGCATCCGCATCAATGCCGTGGCCCCGTGCGTGACGACCACACCCATGGCCAAGGTGTTCAGCGAGGCGGAGCTTTCGAAGCTCACTGCCGGAATCCCGATGGGCCGGCCAGCGATGCCCGACGAAGTGGCCACCGTAGTCGCCTTCCTCTGCGGCCCCGACAGTGCGTTCGTTACAGGTACCACCGTCGAAGTCAACGGTGGCGTCTAGGCAGGCCGCCCATGTGTTGGAAAACGCCAATGCTTGTTAACTTCTCGACATACTATGGAAGGTACCTCAAATCATACACGGGGGTTCATCCAAAATTTCAATTTTGGAGGGTTTTATCCAATGTGCTACATACGGAGGTAATGGTAGCTCGAAAACTCGGGGGACGGGGCGCGTATTTTCCTTGGGGGCTGTATAAATCCCTGCTTTGGTACAAAGTATCGATATGAATAACGATGACTGTCTTCGCGGTGAATGTTTCCGGCAGCGTATAGCCACGAATGCTTTTTCGCACATGGTTCATTTCCTACTTCCTGCATCCTTCCGCGTCTCTTCAACATTACTTTTTTACCCTATTAGTTAGTCTTGTCGTTTCTCATACTTCTAATCACAATATGTTGATGATTCAAGTAATAAACATAGCGTTGCTAGTCGGCACTTTCTTTGTCACTTTGTCTGTACCATTTCTTTTATTTCTGCCTCTTCTCACTGATTTATGAGCAAAGTAGCTGAAAAGAAAAGACTGGGCCAGCTTTCCGGCGCGTCCAAACATGAAATACGAGGGAAGTAAAACATTCCGAACCTGCTGTACGGCAGTATTTGCCACATTGAGAAAGGAATTGGTATGGTTCAAAAGAAAAAAAAAAGGGTGGGGGGGGGGAAGGGGAATGAGAGAAGAGAGGGAGTATAAGTCCAATAAAACAATCTACCCGAAGTTGTAAAACGCATTAATAGCCTCCTATTGCGCTTGCTTTCTTTGTCATAGAACGTAATGATGTATTATGCAAATGAACCACAGAAGCAAAGATACGCGTGTGGGGTAACACCAGCGCTGGTAGATTATCGGTTTTATGGCCCTCGCCAAAGGCTTGCAGCTGCATAGATGGCTAGCCTGATGAAGCAACGTACTGAGTACCTGCATCGTGCATTCTGCTGCCTGTTGCCCTCTGCACGGCAATTTAGTGGACGGTACTCGCCTACACGTGCCGCTCTCGAAATGGTCATTTCCTGTATCGCTCCTGCCATGAACATGAAATCTAGCGATGGGACAGGCGGACGGGCAATAAAGGAGGAAAAAAACTCGTGGTAAAATCATTTCATTCATATTGCTGCCTTGCATACACTTGGAAGAGCGAATGTAAACGGTTGCCTCGCCACTGTGGTCTAGTGGTTATGGTACTCGGCTGCTGATTCGAAGGTCGCGGGATCGAATCCCGGTAGCGGCGGCTGCATTTCGATGGAGGCGAAATGTTGAAGCCCGTGTGCTGTGCGATGTCAGTGCACGTTAAAGAACGCCAGGTGGTCGAAATTTCCGGAGCCCTCCACTACGGCGTCTCTCATAATCAGAGCTAGTTTTGGGACGTTAAACCCCACAGATCGAGAGTAAACGGAGGACCGAGAGGAGAAGAGGCTAAAGTTTAAGTTATCGCCCAGCCTATCCAAGGCTCAGCGTGCTTTGACCACACAAATGTGCTAGCTCCCCGTTTTGTGGCAGTCCTTGCGGTTTTGGAGCAAAGCAACAGATAAAAGTTGCACTGATCAATGTAGCTGAACGTTCACAACATCTGCTTGAACAGCCACGCATACTTGAGTACGCATCGAAGTGTCTTGGAACAACAGAAAAAGGAACGGAACATTTAGGCACATTAACAGTTCATTAATTACATTTCGTTCTCATTTGCCGTGAAGAGGAGGTAGTGGCAGTATCTGTATAAAAAGATCGATCCCACAGAGGAAACGGTGCAAGCCTTGGCAGCCATGACGAAGCATGCCGAAGCCACCGTGCGGGTCGCACTACCAAACAAGCATAGGATGCCTTCAAAAGGTCGGAAACAATTCAATATTGTGACGATGCAGTCACCACCGAGTATTTATTAGGCCTGGATGATGCGGCGAAGCAGCCGTTCCCAAAGCATAGATGAGGCTTGAGGTGACAACCCACAATCGATGAAGACGAAACCTACGTGACGATGATTATGTACAGTATATTGTGAGCCCATTAAGTGCTCACAATATGTTATATGCGTTGCCTGAGCAGCTGAACGCGAATCTCTGGCTGGTTGGCTAATCCAGCGGATCATGCCGCTTCTACAAACTAAACGACAAGGTTCACAAGCCTTCGCCGACCAACGAGAAAACACTTGCTAGCCACTACAAACTGGATGGGGAGGCTTACTTCCCGCTCCTGAACCGCAAAGTCACAAGACTAGAGGCCGTGTCGCGGAAGCTTCCGACCAGCAAATTTCTTCACGGTACACTCTTGCACTCCATGTATCTAGCAAGTTACTCTGTTCTGCCATGAGGTGTGGGAGCGTACGTAACCCATCGATGCCACCTATCACGGAACCAGGCGTGGAGAAGTTGGAAGCCTAGCTTAAAAGGTCAAGCCATGAAGATCGGCAACGTCTTGTGAAAAGCTCCAGGACGTCAGCTCAGGCTCACGGCATCGTTGACTAGGGACACCGCCCACATTAGACGATTCTGCCATCGGTTCTTTCTTTTAAATAAAGTTTATTCCTCATTTCCTTGGACCTGCAACGGACTGTGGAGAAGACGATTGATTGATTCCTTTTTTATTCGCGTGGGTACACTTTATATAAACCAAGCGCGATTTGTTTATTTTGTTTTTATTTATTTATTTGATACTGTCAACCCCGTGCTTGGGGTCATTACAGGGAGGGTTTCGCGTTACAATACATGATATATAACATTCGTGCAAAAAGTACCATTCGATAGTACATCAGGACACCAAACAAAAGACCAACATCTGAAAAATAATAAACAAACTTCATTGATTATACAAATAAATGTCAACCAATAGATTCTTGTACCGACATCTAGTGCATATCACTACAGAGAAAAGTGTCTAAGGCATCTTCAAAATCAACTGACGCCTTACGGTCTACAACTGCGTTAGGCAAACCATAAGGAGCCGCAGATAGCTTGCGTACTTTTTTTTATTCACGCAGCGTGCAGGGGAACGTCAGCAGTACGCACGTACATGAATAAACAATGGACAACATGTACTGAAAAATCCATCCGGCTGGAAGCTATCTCAAATGAAAGCACGTATTGACGTTGCAACATCTGTTTGTCTATTTATGGAGCAACATTACGGGATTTTTAAACCGCAGTGGCCACAGGAGTGAATGACCGTCTGTGAAATCGAGGACAGAACTACAGAATTATTCTACTCGGTGGCATCAGCAGCGCACATCTCTTCGGCTCCAAAACCTTTATATCCCTTTCTATTTACGCCAGTGCAGAATACCAAAGGGGCTTTGTCATGGTTACCCTCCCTTCCTCTCATTTACCTTCCTCCTCCCCCTCCTCCATACCATTAGCGCAGAACAAAAAGTGGGTCTTATCAAAAGGCCAACAAGAGAACCAATAGCGGCCAGCAGAAAATGAAAGAAGTGGCGTATAATCGCGCTGATAATTGTTCGTTTCATGACCAAGCGACCAAGCTTGACAAAGAACTCATCGATGAAGGCCCATCTCGAGAGCCAGCACAGACACAGCCGCGCCATGCCGCGTATACTTTATTTACTTGCTTGTTTCTACTTCTCGGTGGCGCGTGTCTTCGCTTTGCTGGGGAGGCGGGCGGAAGCGACTTTGATGGTTTGCCGGTGATCAGATCGGGAAGAAGAAGGGGGGGGGGGGGGGGCCCATTTGAGGAGCCGGTCGATCTCTACCGTCAAGGACTCTATGCGGAACTCCACTGGGATCAGAAAATTTGTATTGTGCGCATGCGGCAGTGGCCGAGGGCGCAAGCAGCAGCGCGCGCATGATTGATGCACGGACCAAGTGAGGGGGTGCACGTCCGCTACGTTTGGTCCGACACCAGGAGGTGCACAGCGAAGCCAGGTGAGTGCTCGAAATAGTCACTGCTTTTAACGCCGCACGGTTGTTGCGTTAGCTGTAATCGCATGGTTGTCGCATGAGCGAACCGACGAGCATCGAGTGTTGGAGTTTTTCTCTTTTTTTTTTTTGTATTAAATGTTTACATTTACGGATCTTTAGGTCGTTGGCCTGAAGCAAATTGGTGAAACTCATTGTCTGCAAGTGTGAACTGTCGAAATGTGTGCGACAGCAGGGTCAACGACTCCTGATTCTGCTGTCCGGCAACGATGTTAGAAGCGTCTTGTCGAGTGTAGATCTCACGCAGTCAAAAGCATCCGCACTTAATAAGGATTTGCATGGATGCTAGATTGAAAAAGTAGCTAATTCGGGAGGTGTGGAAATCTTGTTGCAGCGTCCACCCCTGTGCGAGCCTCAAGCAGGTTCCATTTTTAAGCGTCATGAAAGATCGTCACCTTTACTTGTGCTGAGTCGCGCGCGGGAGCTGGCAATACTGTCAAAGAAAAAAGCGTGTCCACTTCACCCACAGGAGGATGAGTTGGCTCTAGCAACGAGCTTAATTTCGTGCCTGTGATTTTCACCAAGGCGGTTTTGTGTGACAAGCGCTATGTATAAGAGCACTAACATCTCCTTAGCAACATTTAACTTAAAGAACCCGGTGTCATGACAGCCCATAAGAGCAGGTGTCATAACAGCCCCTAAATTTTAAAACCGCCCTCTCCCCCTACATTAGGGCTTTTTTTTTTTTTTCGTACCTGTTCACACCTCAACCTCTCCGCTGCACTTCAGATAGAACAGAACAGACAAGCATAACGTTTAAGACTATACGTTAAGGTCGGCAATTCAGAATTGAGACTTCATTACCAAACCGACAAAGGAAAAAGATCATGATCGCTATCTGGCAGGCGAACGAAGAAATCTCTACGGGAAAGACAACTGGAAACACTTTACAGATCTTTTAGGATTGTCGCCATAATAACCGAAGCACGCACAAGCATTTTTTTTTTTTTTTGCGCATCTATATTAAGGCGAAGCGACGGAGAGATACGTCGGTTATAAAGGGAAAGTGATGAGATGTAAGCGTCTCTACCGGAGACCGGGTCCGCCTTGTTCCCTAATATAAAGCTTTGTCACTACACCTCTGCTTAACAGCGGAATGTGTCGTGTTTCTTAGTGAATGTGGCACGTCATGTTTGCTAGTACCATCAACAGCCTCATTGCCGCATTCGTTTCCTGCGATGGCCCAGTGGGATGGAAGCCGCTGAAGAATGGCGGCACACTTTGACAAGTAGATCACGGTATAACCTTATTAGGGGCGAAGCTCCTTAAGGCGTGGGTCGTGCGTCCCCGATGTATGTAGTAGTAGTAGGTAGCCACCGGCGCGTGCCTGCCGGGAGGCACGCACGCGCCGAGGGCGAGCGCGTGGCTCCCGGCACGCGCTCGCCCGCGAGAGACAACGTTGGCGCAGGCAGCGTCTCCTAGCGAGTTTCTTGATTGAGAAATACCGACTGCTCGCGTTGGAGAAGCGTTGGAGAACCGCGAGCAGGAATTATCGGTTACCTTGCGTTATCGGTTACCTTGCGAACGGAGCAGGAATTATCGGTTACCTTGCATTTCACGGACCACAAAGTAGTCATAAACAAGGGACCACGGAAACCAGCAATAAAAGTTTGATGACATTTACTCAAGTGTTTCACTTTTAATTGTGGGGCGAATTGCACGGAAGAGTTTCACGGTTTACCGATGATTCCTTCCGGAGCTTCGCCCCACTCATCATCATTCACCCCGTGAATATGCTGCGATTTTTTTGAGCAACAGTTAGCTGCGTCTTTCACTCTTCAGACTTCGTTTCAGACTTAAGTTGCGCTGAATAGTGCTAGTCCTCGTTCTTGCCCTCTGTGTTTGTTTATTTAGCGCCATTCGTTAAAATAGATTCATAATCATGCCAACTAGCTCGCCTCAGCACCCTTTTATGAAAGTTGAGCTTGTGGTCCAGCGATGCACTGAGAAGGCGACCGCAGCCCCTCGGCTTGCATATTAACGAATCACTTATGGTAAGTTATTTTATTTTTCAGATTATAGAAACCTGAGAACTCGGTGTTTCTATTGCATTCCTGAGGTGCGCAGCATGAAAGCAGTCACGTGTTATTGCATAAAAGCACATGGCTACATTCCACACTGATCTGAAGCATACAACGGGCAAGTTATTCGCATTCCTTCTAACTTATTTCGCCTCATTACCAGAGAGCTTCATCTTTCTGTGAGATCAGTAGTTGGTGCTGTAGGCTCAACTTTTTCGGTCAACAACGACATGCGCTGTAAGGCAAACTTGTACTTAACCATGGGTCTGCTAGTACGTGTGATAGTGCCAGTGATTACCCAGTGCGGGAAGACGCAGGCGGACGAAATGACCCACAGACTACACTGGCATCGTTTATACGTGTTTCTCACACTTTGGCGCAAGCGGGCCCACTCCATCGCAATTATCAGCATTTACCGATCGGTGCAACGAACTACAAGCACAGATAGCATTAATTACCAGTGATAAAGCCCTGTCATATCGGTGTGCGGAGCGCGCTTTATGTACAACGCCATTTTCATTTATCGCAAAACTTGCTGTCCGCGGCCAAAGTTCGCGCACCGCTACACTTACGCTACATTAAAATTCAGCGCATTTCTCAACCGTAGCCAGTATCGCGGCACCATGCACCATATGTGTTTCGCATGCACGTGTACCAAGCTGCAGAAACATTCAGCTTATTCGCAGAACAGGTGGTCTCTAAACATTTGAAGCTGAATGCACATAAATGACGTGCAACCTGTTCGAACCCGCCTTCTCGGTGCAAGGCACCATTTAATGGCTGCAGAGGGCTTCGCATGACTGTCTAAACAGAGCGGGAAAGAACAGCTGTGGTGTACCTCAGCTGTGCAGCGCAAGTTTGTTGTGCAGCTATTCCCTCTGCACGTTATTCTAACCATCCAAGGCTGCAGGCGTGAGCTGCGCAGAGCTTAACTCGCTGCTTTGGGGCTCTTACGCATGCGGAAATTCTGAGTCTCGTACCGCTTGGCTGGCTTTCTGGTCGCGTTTCCAGTGAATGCACGATCAAAATATACTATTATCTTCGACAACATCACAAAATACGAAGGTATTACAAAAAAAGAAATATAACGAAGTCGTGCCCGCTTTTTCCTGCTCCATAGGCTTTGTTTGTTTGTTTGTTTGTTTGTTTGTTTGTTTGCTTGTTTGTTTGTTTGTTTGTTTGTTTGTTTGTTTGTTTGTTTGTTTATTTCACCTAGCTGCAGACCTCTGCTGTCTGTGCTGCTCCTCTGCGTGCACCTCCTTTGTTTGCTTCTATTCGAGAAGGGAGTGGTCATATGGCCGCTGCGGAAGATAACTGCTGTTTCAACGGCGTCTCTTTTCTCTCTCTCTCTCTCCCTCTGTGTGTGTGCGTGTGTGTGTGTGTGTGTGTGTGAGAGAGAGAGAGAGAGAGGGGGGGGGGAGGGTTCAATAGGTGGGATAGTGTATGAGTGTGTCACCGGACGTTACTTCTCTCGTAAACTAAACTAAGCAATCTGCTATTACTCGTACGATCATTACAATGGAACCGCAGCATACTCGACCAATATTCAGCTGTTACAAGTTACGCAGAAGAGCAGGGATACGTTCATTCAATCTAGGAGCTCATATGGTCACGAGCCTTCAAAGGTAGTTCGGGCTTTATTGAGAGATGAGGGTGGGCTGGCCCTGGCAAAGCGCGTCCGTCGAGGTTGGTTGTCGAGCGGAGAAGAAACGCACGATCTTCTTCCTCGTTTTGGGGGCTGCAGCTTCTCTTGCCCACGATCCACTACATGCAGGTGGCAATATCATAAGCGTGGTGTAGTGGCAGGCAGGCAGAAAAACATTGTCATGATGCAGTCCCCACTACAGAGCTTGAGTTTAGAAGTTTTCGTTGCCCCCTATATGGCTCTAATAGCACGTTGCGGACGTGCTGGACAAGAACCTGCTTGAGATCCCTTACAAAAATGCTATATATGGCGATGTCAGGAATTGGGCAAATGTGGCTATATATGGCACGTGCCCGTATGTGGCCTTAAGTGGCCGTATTTGCTCGAATCGTTTTAGAGACATATGTGGCAATGAAAGACACACACGAGGAATGCCATGTACGACTCTTATGAGTATTGGGCAAATACGGACACGTAGGGACACGTGCCATATATAGCCAGATATGCATATATGGCCATATATGTATATCTGGCTATATATGGCACGTGTCCGTGCGTGTCCGTATTTGCCCAATATGCATCAAAGTCTTACTTGGCATTCCTCGTGTGTGTCTTTCATTGCCACATATGTTTCTAAAACGATCTGGGCAAATAGGACCACATACGGCATGTGCCATATATAGCCACATTTGCCCAATTCCTGATATGGCCACATATAGCATTTTTGTAAGGGATATGTGCAAATCCGTAGGGTGAGTTGGTGAATCTTGTGTAGTGAGATGTAGTGCAGGGTGAAATAGCGTAGAATGACTCCCGAACTGCGTGACAGTCTCATGGAACGGGCATTTGAAAGACTGGAGGCGAAGGGGCCCTGGTAGCGAGGCCGAGATCTCGCTCACGGATCACATGCTCGAAGCACCTTTAAGTCAGTAAACAAGGTAATTCGTTCAATTTAATCAATATGGAAGGTTAATCCCATAATCCTCCCATATTGATTAAACTGAGCAAATATAGGCTCGCAGGTCCTTTGTGTCATGTATTATTCGTTCTGTTGCTACCATGCTACTATGCTAGCGTGAGATTGCTCCACGCCTGGAACAGCACGTGTATGCTCTTGCAGTCACGTCCTTGAGCAAGCGATGTTGTGCAGCTGGCCATACTATTTGCCTTGTATGCACCTTTTTCTGCGAAGCCATGCAGCGATATATCAACTTAGAATCGACACTCGTATCACGGGCGCGACCATTATTTATCGCAGTACCAACCGTAGCTGTGCTTTGAAGCTACGAATACTTGGCGTGTTTGTAAAGGGTACGAAGTCATAAGACATTAATTATGAGAAAATATCCTGACTGTCGTGCTCGTGCGCCTTCTTCGCAATGCCTGCTTTCCGTGGAGTGTTAGGAAATTACATCGCCCATAATATGAAATATTTCAGTTTAAAAACATGCGTCACTGTGTGCCTTGGGCGGTGTAACTCGTCCTCGTCCAAATTTCGAGCTCATGGGAGAAAAAAAAGTAAGGATTAATAAAGACGCGCAATCATGTGTCATCAGGAGCAACCAAGTGTCATTTGGAGGATTTCTTTATCAATCAAAACGGTATGTTCAAGTGAACTTGCCGACATCACCAGGTTAGAAGTACTCTACTTTTGGGGCTTTACCTTGAAAACCTTCGTTTAAGAATTCAAGATTTATTCGGATCACGTCATAAAAGGTCAGTTACCTGGCCAAATAAACATGGTTCGAAACGAGCACCAAATACCCGTATTCACCTAATAATAATAATAATAATAATAATAATAATAATAATAATAATAATAATAATAATAATAATAATAATAATAATAATAATAATAATACGTTAACCAACCGCTTGGTTAAACTTTGAGGCAGATATTTTTATTTCAATGCAAACGTACCGTGGAGAGACAGACACACAACAGGAGCTTTATTTTACGTCACACATTTACGCTGCCCAGAAGTTACACGAAAAGTCTTGCTTCTCAGCGCCACATGCGCTAGCAGGTAAGCCGACGTAATAATGTTGTGCCTGTTACATCGGCCTACATCCCAATTTTCAGATGAACTATGCCTGAAACAAAAGCTAGACTATCACAGAGATTCTTCTCTACATTTAATAGTCATATTGTCCGAAAACCTGTAATTTATAGGATTGTAGATGTGATTAGTCACTTAGTTAACCTATTGTCAGCTTTTCTTCTTTTTATATATCATGCCACCATGGTAGATAAATAACGTATAGGGACCTCGTATGAGTCGACATTGTAGGCTTTCTATGTGTTCAAACTAAATACAACATAACAAATTACGAATATTCTCTTTTTTTAATCAAAATGTCTATGCACTTTTCTTTGCATATAGCAATTACAAGAGCATGCACTGCCGCGCACAATCTGGGTGATCGACTGATCTGCCGCAGTGCGCACCATGGCGTAAAATATTTCTTAGAAGCTCTCTAACATACACGTATAGTGGCAGTGTGTTTGTGTTCGTCGTCCGTCAACACGCTACACTGTTATCTAGTTCCTAAATGCTTTCCTTAAGAACGTGTGTTTTATAGTATGTAATACAATGTAACAAGCACTTTCGTCCTGCTCGAGTTCAGATCCAGGTGGAATTTCTTGGCGGCGATAAGGTGCATCCCTTCTCTATTATGGCAGGCAAACCAATCACGAGAAACTTGATTCCGGTCGGTTTTGACTGAGATCGAAAGCGCACCATGTAAGAGTGGCGTAGGTCACTCATTCACAGTCGCTGCAGGTGGCGGGCACCCACGCAGTGCTTGGTCGCCCGGCACTATAGAGACTTGTTGACGAAGAAACAGCGCAAACGCAGGGACGACGAAGAAACACACACCACACAACGGAGCGTTATCGCGTGGTGTGGGTTTCTTAGTTGTTTCTGTGTCTTCGCTGTTTCTTCTTCAACAATGCTCCACCCTATTAGATTATAGGGACGTTCCACAATCGACTAACACGTCAGCCCCAAAGCCCGGATGATTATAATTCCCCTCAGAAACAGGAAGCTTCTATCTTTCTTTTTTTATTTCTTTGCAGTGACCATCCTCTGATGTCCACTGGAGCCGCCGAAGTTCGACCTGTGGCACACGCTCTGTCGATCGTCCTTTCGCTGACCCTACTATACTCGGCGTTGCCGCCGTCCAAACGGGCCTCAGCTGACGCTGTCCCATCTTCACACCAACGCCGGGAGTCCTTTCTGGTCACACAGATCTGCATGGGATCGCAGTCGTTCACCAACACCATCAACCTCGCGCTGTCATTCGGTCGCGGAGTACTCGCGATGCCAAGGCCATTGGAGTTCGGAGGAAACTTGGGTCTCAATGTGACGCTGCGAGGACTCGACACGCTGTCCCTGCGGGGCATGGCAGACACCTTCTGCGACGAGGACGTCGCGCGGGCTCTCATTCCGCTCAGGATCTCGCCAACGATCGTGGTCACCCTGGTATCGCCGCTGCCGTACCTCCCGTACGTGCAGAAGGACATCGCGGGCACGCTAAGCGGACTCGAAGCGAACGTCGGTATTCGAGTGAACAGGAACGACCCCAACAGGCGCCTGGTCATCTCGTCACTCGAAGTGCTGAACGTGGACACTATCGACGTCGAACTGAGTTCGTTCGCGGCCTTCTCCGGCACGCCGTTCACCTCGTTTTTCCAGCTGCCCGGCATGACGAGAAAGATCGCTCTGCTGGCGCCCGTGGTACGAGCTGCGTTGCAGGTTTTCATAGACAACAGTTCGTTTAACCTGTGATTATGCGAAGATATTTGTACATACAACGGTCTATGTTGAAATAGGACGTTCATGATGCTTTGCGCTAAAGCGCGATGGCTTTGCTTCCCTGTGTGAAAAGCGCACATGGCATATGTGTGTTTCGCACACTTTTCGTCTTAACTACGTAAACTCGTTCAGACCAACACATTATATTGAAACGGTAAAAGTGCCTACGCTTGCATCATTTACATTCATTGCTGGTGGTGTAGTCGGTCGCGCTCTTTTGAATAAAAAATTCAGGGCACACGTTAAACCTTGAAGTTTAACGTCGTTATGTGAACTGGCCGCAGGCGCACCACGGCTCTAAGATATACTCTTGGCGTTCCCGATTCCTGCATGAATTTAGTCATACGCTAAGTCATGAAATTTATTACAGAATTTTACCATAAAGATAGACAGAGATGATCCTTGGTAATTGAAAGATTATAGTATTCTTAACTAGTTCTCAAACAACAATAGCGACATAAAGGGACTCTCATCAAGTTCAGGGTTCGGGAACAAACATGCACAGCGCCCATATCATGCGGAAAAGACCGTGTCTGCGAATGATCACAACACCGCAGGACACGTAAACAACAGGAATTTCAAAAAGCTTTATCACCTTTCACCATTAGAAATGCCTGCTTCCAGAAGGATAATTCGCCAAGAGCACGAACTGCGTCATAACGTCCCTGTCGCGTTGACAGATATAAGAACCGACAGTACGCATCGAGTCAAAAAAGACTCGGCATCAAGATAATCTATTCAACGTGGCTGGCCGTGACTTAGTGAACATGACTTCCCCACCAGGTCAAGCCACCGGTGACCCAGAGGGAGATTCTCATACACTGACGTAACTAATATGTGGACATTAGTGGTGTGGACATATTGTGGACATCAGTAATTCTCACTGTCGATGTCATTACCTTGTCGAATCGCTTAGTGTGTATATATCTGAAAGGGCAACTTCATATTTTTGGAAAAAGAAAGAGAGTTGTGGTAGTAAAATGAACCATGTGCTTCCAAGGCGGAAGAGCATCAAGGATGGGTGAGGAAGTGTGAATGCGCCCCGTACACGTTTAATCCCCCTTATATGATGCATACGTGTTTCTGTGATGTCTCGTAATCGTGAGGGAGTTGCAAGACCCTTCAGAGTCAATAGACCAGAACTAAATCGAGACAATTGCTTTCTTTAATTCCTTTAGGCATGAGCGTTGTTCACTTGCTACTCTTTCTTTCCGTGTTTCTGCATCAGTGATGAGGAATCGGGTTGCCGCTTACGCTTAACGATCGAAGCCATGAGGCTCGTTCCGAGAATTGACGGTGGGGGTCCACCGAAGTCCCAGGGCTTGTTGTGAATAGACAGATTTCCTTCCCATTACGTCACGGCAGAAAAGAATGTTATACGTCCCTCGTCTGGCGTGCTGTGGTTGCTGGTGACGATGCAATCCGCTGGCCAGGAAAAGCGAAGTGAAGTACCACAGCTCACAGCTCGACAGAAAGCATTAAGAGCCACCTGAAGAAGCAACGCAGCGGCCCAGCCACAAGGACGGTGAAAGCGGCCAAATGAGAGGGGAGGTAGGGGAGGGGGGGGGGGGGGGGGGAGGAAGAGAAACGGAAGGCAAAGAAAAAGCAGGGAGGTTAACCGAGTTGCACTTGACATGGTACCCTACCTTCGGGGAGGAGAAAGCTGGTAAGGCGGCAATTATAACAATCGTAATGACTCTGTGACGCGATGTTAGTCAACATTTGACACATCGTGGACGAATCCTAGGTAGTCGTGAAAATGATGTATCTGTGTTTACAAGACAGCGAGACATCCAGGGTTGTTAAGTACGACTGTTCCAGGAAGACCTCTTGTCCGTGTCTAAAGGAAAGCATGCTGTATGGATCTGCCCATGTCTCGTAGACGCCAGTTACAGGCACCGTCCGAGTCGATAGACCAGACCAATTGTGAGAGGTGGCCTAGTTCGCATTGAATTCGTCTTAAGAACCTACAGCTCATGAAAACCACGAAGAAGCTTCGACTGAGCACTATATAAGCACTATACCGCACTCGTGGTGAATGGCACCTGTGGCGAATGGCGTCCGCCTCAAATGCGGGTGACGCTTGGTACGATTCCCACTGCTTCTGGGCTCACAGCTGTTGTAATGGGGCCTAACCCCATCCTAGTGCTCGGTGATGTGGGCATTCGTCTCGAGTGGGTGGTAACTTCCGTGCACTCTTTTCTGTATTTAACCTCTCTCCCCTCCTCCCCTCCCTCTCCTCCTTACAGGATGCTACCCCCCTCTCCAATATGTGTATCATAAATAAATACACACGTAAATTAATTAATTAATAGGCTTGTTTCATCACGTGCAACGACTATAACTGCATAAGACGCAAGTTCGGAGGAATGTATGGGGAGGATTGAACAAGGACTGGCAACGAAGCCAACGTTTCGACGGCACTGATTGTCTTCTTTAGGGCAGGAACACGCAGCGAGGATGCCCTGACGAAGACAACTCGAACGTTTCTCTCACAGCATAAGTGTGCTTCCTTGTGTGTAGCCCTCTTTGTATGTTGTCTCTGTTGGGCTCCAGGTTTGTATGAACAATGTTGAGCCCTGAACTGAGACATAAAATATTTTCTCTACCGGTGACCTAGTGCACTGAGGGGATGCGTAAACTTGTTTTCTTATCCAACACGGAAAATACGAGATTTGTGAATACGATTCTATCTAGTTGGAAGACCAGCGACAAAACCGACCACCAGGGCCGGATGGGTTGCCCCTGTGCCTTATAAGACATCGGGATATAGAGCTCCACCGAACACGCGGTTCCCATTCCTCTCCGTGCCCGATCAAAATACAGTTCTTCTCTTCATATGCACTGTTTCTTGTATTTTATTTCTCTCCAATTAGAAGTGTTTCTTGAATTGGTATTGACAAAATGTCTGTTCAGTAGTTCCTCAGTCAACGAGACATCATCACTAATGTCCCAAGATATTTTCAGCGGAAAATCTGGGGAATTTAATCATCAAAAATGAATGCGAGAGGCGCTAAAAATCCTATAGCTGACTTACTTCAGATGTGGCTGTATAAGACAACAACGTAAAGAAATATGCATAAAAGAATGCTGTATAGTGAAGAAACTGCCTTTGGCACTATGCTTCCGTAATATGTGTTAGATTACGTGGTGGTCTTGAGCAGCTGCTTTTCAGAATGTGTTGGTAGCGAGTAATAATACTAATAATAACCATAATAATAAAGCACTACATAGGCGAAATCTGTCGAAGTTCTTGTAAAGTAGTGTGCATCGTATATCCTATAAATGCGGGCACGCAAGAAATTATTTCACTTAAAAGAGCTGGCAGAGCTCTGCCTGAGGCAATACGTTTTGTTCTTGACGACCCAGGGCATCTAGAGAAAGAAGAGAGAAAAAGAAATAAAGAAGCAATGAAGTGGTGCTGGTACAATTTTAATGAAAGCTCTACTGTATTCTTGTCTTATGACAGCTCTGGCGTGCTGATCCGCAAATGGCACATCAAAAGACACGTGTCAACATCGCAAACGTTCGCATTACAGCAAACTGAACAGTTATAGTGCATTGTGATTGTGTCAGAAGACCTGGGGTAAAAGGAAAGTAATTAAGCTTTCAAAAAAGCGAGGTTAACGGAAGATGCCGCACAAACGCGATCAATCACTGGCCTTGTCAGGGGCACAATGAACGCAACCTTTGTATGAACTATGAAGGATGGAACGCACGCTTCACGCGTTAATGTCTCACCGCTTCACTCGCAGTCCGCTTTTAGAAATTCATTTCCTCATACCCATTGGGGATGCAGCTAAAGTAAGCAAATGCCTCCGAAGGCACGGAGCAGTAAGCGTATTGCAGAAACCTACTATTGCATGGTAGCGGTAAAGCGGGGCAATTAGGAAAACAGAGATAAAATTAAGGATCATAAAAAATGTGCCCCTTCCCGTGCTACTAAGTATAATGGGAGTTGAAAAGAAAATATAAGAAAAGCATGAAATACTGAGATGATAGTAAACTAGAACAGTAAGAACTAAAAGGACAGAAGAGAGGGTGGGTTGGAAATCTACACAACCAGCCACGGTCAAGGGAGCAGGAAAGCAAATGTACGATTCGAAAGTTACGAAGGAAAATAAAAATAAAATGCAAGAAAAGTTTTTCTGAAGTCTTCCTTGAATCATATCAGAACAACTTTTCTTACATTTTGTTTATTTTCGTAGCTTTCGAATCACGTATTTGCTTTCCTACCACTGCAGGGTAGCCAACCGGACGCTTTCCGGTTAACCTCCCTGCCTTTCTGTTTCCTTCCTCCGCCTCCTCCTCCCTTGCTACTGAAAATACGCTTCCTTGTTAGAGCACCAACGAATTAAGCTGCTCCATTACGGTGGCAAGTTACACGGTGGCAAGGACTACGTATGTTAAAATAAGTTTGCTCCTGCGACACCTGTGGAGCTTTTGTGCGATCGCTACTGAACGCTGTTTATTAATTAAGTCGTAATCGATCATTTGCGTTTGCAGCTCTTGTTTATAAACTATACAAGCACGTCGAGTCTCTCTATCAACTATTTCAGAAATGGTCATTTGCTTTTGTCGTTACTTTTCTTGATCAATAGAAACACATTCGAAAATAGCCTGCTAGAGGCGTCTATCTCCAAGAGACAAAAACAATGCGCTCCAGAGAACACAAATAGAAATAAGAGTAGTGAGGATAACAATGTAACTACGCATGGATGATAAATACGCAGCATGCAAACCCCACAACAAATAATGAAAGCAAAGCATATTAGAAAATTTTTCAACATTTCTGTTTAGCTTATATAATGCTCATTTGAAAAGCGGTTTAGCAGGTTGGTTTTTAAGGCACCATTACTGAGGCTCCTGCGGACTTCGAAAAAATAGTGCGTTCAAGGGTACCCGGTGAGAAACGTGCGCCATTTTGCGCTAACGATCAAATAATAAATATGAACACGAATTTGCGCATTTCGGTTCTGGACTGCAAGCTTCTTCACATTCGCTAGCATAAAAATTAAATTCTATACGAAATTTATGAAAACTCAGGCAAGGACCTTGGTCGTTTACTTCACATTAATTTTGCCCATTTTGTCTGGAAGCACAAAGTTATAGTCGACGCCTGCAATTTATATTCCACTATCCGTTTGCTTCGCATTCTGTAAACATCCCTCTTCCAAATCCTGTTACACCCGTTATATATCCTTCGCTGAGGCCTTGACTCCGACTGAAGCAGCTGAGAGCGCCATTGCCAGATCAGCGAAATCTCGAGCCTGCACCCCCATACTACAGTGAACTAGAAGGACTATACCCATACGCTATTGCATCTGCGTCGCAACCGGTGCAGATACACGCAATATCTGCACGACAAATCCGCGCAGTCGCTCGTATTAAACGCGCCATCACACGCGCCGCCGTCCTCGCAGAACGGGCAGCCCGGCCCCTAGGGGCAAATGGCACTCAGTCAAGGTGGCCGCATGTAAAAAGGAACGGAGGGCGGGAGAGGGCAAACTCAATAGCCGTGAATGCGCTCGCTGACCACTCCTCTCCCGTGTGACATCGGCGCGTGTTCCTCGTATACCGCGTGCAAAACAAAGAGATGAAGTCGTGGCAGACGTTTCGCCGAGCCGTGAAAGAGGCGCTGCACAGGTGATGAGTGGCGCTTAATCAAATCGACCGAGTGCGCGCATCGAGCGGCAAGCCGCCGTATCGGGGCTGCTGCCTGTGGCCCCGGGCTCCGCCGAGGTCCAAAGCCTGGCCCTATATCTTCGTGCACTCTGGTTTCTTGCGAGAGGTGTGACGATGATGTCCGGGGTGATCCCCAAACGGCAACGTGGCGACAACTGCACCAGCAACGCCGGGTGAGTGAAAAATGCGTACTACTCATAATTTACACAATATAAAAGTAGAGAGGAAGGAGGCAGTCAAAGTGATTCAAGTGGTGTTGTCTTCGCCATGGCCTCTATCTTTCCGTCCTGCCTAAGAAAAACAAGTGTGAGTCGCAGCTCTCGTTTCGAGGGCGTCGCTTGTTGCAGTTATGAAGTGTTACATCTTGTTTATGTCGGCCTGCTTAAAGGTCACAGGAATACTAGGAGGCGCGCCCGAGCTCCTGTATTCGCACAGTAGCTCAAGCATTCTCACTTTTTCGCTACTGAGCTGAACTTGTGTTGTGCCCTCTACAAACACAATGGTGTCACTGCACTGAGAACAGTATTGATTTCTCTATATATCAAATGCCATGCCGAAAATTATGCAAGGTCAGAAGAAACTAAAGTCTTTTACAGTTACAAACACCGTGAGCACGGTAGGAACTTATATGCGTATTATTGAAATTCAATTCTGCTACAGTAAAAGACGAGACGCAAGACAGATAGGCCGGGTGGTTAAATTTCTCCATGAGTGGCTACACAATTCCCCCACCAGTATCATATAGGATGGTTAATAAAGATGGTTAATAATTTCAGTGTGTTACGCAGGAGCAGTGAACTGCAGGCTGAGGATCAATTGAAGGAGTAAACCTGAGGGATTCTTTAGCTTCAACAAACACGACGATTTACGCAAAGCAAATAAAGTGACACACGTGTCCTTTGTGAGCAACTTTATCCGCACTAGAGCCCGAGTATGGAACTTGCTCCGTAACTGAACTGCGTCTTTCAGATTAATAGTTTAGAGATAGGTGGAAAAACTGCTGTTCTGTTCATCCACATTTATTAAACAAATGGCCCATACACAGTAGATGCAATGTAGAAAATTACAAATTATGGGCTATTAGTGAATAATCCATGTTTACTGTAATTCCTTTCGGTATATTCATTACTTGAAAGAAATTTTTGATAGAGCGTGCGTTTAAGGGAGGTTTCTTCGCTTAAGAAGTAAAAGAAGGGGAGAGGGGGGGGGGGTCGTTTTTGAAAGACACTGAGCATTTGCAGTTTACAGATAGTTCATGCGCAATGTTGAGATGGTTACATCACGTATACCAACATTGACCGTTTCATTCCTCTAGCTAATTTAGATAGCACTTATACAGAGTCATGTAATATGGGACGCAAAACATCGTCAAAATAGATTAATATAATTAACCCCCCCCCCCCCTACATACAACATTCTGGCACCGAGAACCACTACCTGAGTTGTCTGCATTTAACCTCGTTCAACTGAGGTGCTTTCTACGCATTACTGCAATTTCGAGCACTTGTCTGGTTAAATATCTGTTAACATGCAGTCTACAGTAAAAATTGAAAGCTGTGCGTTTTGGTGAGTTTACATGCTTAAACTGCAGTGCACTCAGGAGGCGAAAGACGTAGGTAAGTTAGAAAAAGTAGCCGCTGCGTGTGTACGGCGTTTTTTAAACTTCACTAATTTCATAACTGATATCCCTTTGAATGCATTATATGAAACTCTACAGTAGCTGCAATACTGCGTCGAAAATAAATATAAGCGTCCATGACCTATCATTATTCACTATTCAACTAAAAATTTGGCGTAGTTGTGGCACTTGTAATAATTGTACTTGCTGCCGACATTTAGAATTCATAATCAACCACACAACAAACGGAAGAGCTGCATAGTTTCCTGGTAAGAGTAAGGCTTCGAACAGGGAAATATTTATTGTGTTTTGCAGTTTATCTTGACAATTGCGATTGGACCTGAACTCGGAAATTCGGTAATATCCAGTAGGTATATTATACAAGGTGAACTGCAAAAATAAAATTCAGCGTTTTTGCGGCGACGGCATGCAGCACACCGTTTGTGTTTCTACATTGTCAAAATAAAGATGTTTATTGAGTCTCCCTCTGTTTCCCGTTTAGTCAAGCAGCAGGAACTTTTAGGTGTGCACTTGGATAACTTTCGAAGAGGCCCGAACTTTTTCAAGCAGAATCTCACGTTAAAACGGTCGACATTTATTTCTGCAAATTCATTTTCTTATAGGTCTAACAATGTGAGCTCGGACTCCATAACAGTGAGCGCACGGACATAGAGCAATAAATTCAGGATTGGTGGCTCACTTGCATGACTCCTTCGCGTCACGTATTATATGAACATATAAAAATATTCAAGCCACTTCCGAGCCGTGAAAGCCGTCGGAACATCGAAGCACTTCTTCTATCTTAATTGTAACCTAACTGGCAAGGCTGTCAACTTACTGATGTCACGTCGTGTCAGTTATGTCAGTCATTAACACCCTTCCTCATCTACTGACCGTACGAGATCCTTCACCATCAGTCATGCACTTCTTTCTTTCTTTCTGTCTGTCTGTCTGTCTGTCTGTCTGTCTGTCTGTCTGTCTGTCTGTCTGTCTGTCTGTCTGTATTGCCTTTCGCATAATGAATATCAGGCAGTAATGCACTGAGGGCAAGGATGTGGTTAGTGGACACACAGAGCAATTGGGTGTCGTTTTCACCTTCTGGCGATACGCCGATAGGACCGGAAGAACAGTAACAGCTTGGCTGTTAAAGATGTGACCAGCGCTTGTATCTTTGGAATTAGGTAGAGCATCAAAAGAGTGACAAAGTCCAAGGGCCAAATACTGCAAACTTCTGTTTCGTAAATGCTTTTTTCATTGGCCAGCTGGCTTCTTCAATGATATGTGCACCAACAGGAGCTCCTTTAGCTTAACATGTCATGTTTTTATGCATAAGGGCGCAGTTTACTAAGTGAACGCGTGAGCACTCATATAATGACAAGCTTGAGTAATCCTTTAGTTCCTCGAGATCTTGTAGTCTGCAGCACAGAATAGCAGCAGACAATGTTTTTGTTGTTATTTTTTTTTGTCGAAACAATGTAGATACGGTAACTTTCGCTGCCGAATCTATATCGTTATCGTTAACCATTCCTGTCTCCTGCAATTATTTTCGACACGGACAGGTCAGACACTGCTCCTAAAAGCCACAATTATGCAGAAAGTAACAGAAACGGTGTCGTTACGCAGAGTCGCTAAGAACATTTTTTTTTTTTTCATCGCCACCACTTATCGTTCGCCTTGCAAACCTGTTAATGGTGCTCTGCACGATGCAAATCAGACGGCAGTGGCTGCTATGTAAGAGTAATCTTGCTCCTTGAATACGTCAAGACGGAGGGCGAAGATTAAATAAAAATAAAACTAAATACAAATTCGCGAATCATTGTGGTGATCTACACGTAGCGGTTACGGTGTACCACGGGAACTTCGGTTGACATCGCCGTGAATTATAAGTATAGCTCAGAGTGTAGTTGCGTATTCGCTGCACAACAGCCCCGCGCGAAGACGCGCAAAAGAAAGATCGTTTATGCGGTTACTCGTCGTCATGCATATTCAGGAGACGTTACTAACGCTTACAAGGATGACTGGATCAGCCTTCTCGCTTCAGCTCCTATATCGCCGCTGGCTACGTTCTAGCTCGAAAGAAACCTTCCGGGATACCGACGCGCCTTTTAAAAACACGAAGAGCGCCCGGATAAAGCTTTTATAACGTCAGCGTCGATACACCCATAACGTATACGCGACTGACGTTAGACCGAAGCCTCCCGACCTTTTCCTCATCGCCGCACTTGAAAGAGCGCCCACCAAGGCATCGAGAGACGCATACCTATAGCAGGGCTACACCGGCAGTCACGATCACGCCGCGACGCCTCGTTTGCGCAGCCGCCTTCTGTTTGCTTCTTTATTTCCTTTTTTCCTTTCAATGGCGGCAGCTGTGCAGGAAGTTTGGATCGTAATCTATGCAAAACTCGCCTTCTCTCGCGCCTTTTCCTTGCAGGCAGCCTCCTACGAAGCGGGGGAGGCCGCGTTCCGGGAGAGCTGCCGTGCGTTGTCTACCACGCACCGTGACCTTGACAGTCTTGTTGACACTGCTGCACTTGGCCCTCCTGCTGCCCAAGCAGGCCGCTGCCCAAGAGGAGGACATCGCGACAACGACCACGACGACAACTGCAAAGAGCACGACCTCCACGAAGACTCGCGAGAAAGGTCTCGCCAAGCACATCTGCAAGGGCACACAGAAGTTCACCAACACCATCAACCTGCTGCTGGCGTTCGGCAAGCGCGTGCTGGAGGACCCGAGGCCGCTCAAGATCGGCGAGCAGCTGGGCCTGAACGTGACGTTAAACGGGCTGGACACGCTGTCTCTACGCGGTACACCGCAGACCTTCTGTAACGAGAGTGTCGCCGAAGCGGTGCTACCGCTCAGGCTGTCCCCTTCGGTCGTGCTGCACCGCAGGCGTTCCATCCTGTTCGGTGCTTCGAACAGCGACAAGAACGTCTCTTACACCCTCAGCGGACTCGAGATGGACGTTGGAGTGCGAATAAACAGGAAAGACCCAGACCGGCACGTGGAGATAACGTCGCTCGATATCGTGTACGTGGACGTAATTGAGATCGAGGTGAAGACGTTCGCACCCATCTCGGGCAGGCCGATCACCTTGTTCCTGGAGCGGCCACCCACGGCCGCTAAGCTGGCGATGCTTAGGCCCATCATTCAGTCCGGCTTGCAGAGGATGATTGACAGCGGAGGCTTTAAGTTATCGTCGTAATAAAGCGTTGTCTTGTTTGTTGCGTTATACATTTTCAATGACGTATTTTTCGAAAGTTGTAGCTTGCAGCATGTCACGTTCGATCCTAAAGTCGGCGACTGCATGTCGCAGTGTAACTGAAAAGCATGACTGTCGACTATTGTTCAAGAACACCGCCGAAGTTCGTCGAAACCGTCACAGCAATCAAATGTTTGAGAAAATACGCTGAGAATCCTCCAGGGCACCCAACATTTCAAATTAACACGTACAAAGAATTGATACACCCAAAAAAGACCGCGGAGCTCTCGTGGTTACAGCTCTTCCTTTTAGGACTTCGTACTCGAATGGTAGTTATGCCATGACCTTTTAGTACCTGCTTTCCCTCTTTATCCTGTTTCCCTCCCCTTCCTTATATCCTATATAAAATGTACGACTAAACATCGTCATCGTAAGCATCATAATAATGCTGATCTAAATGCTAATCTAAAGCGAACCCGCCGTCCCACTGTTATTGCAATGATCGGTCACAAGTAAAAGAGTGGTCACGAGCGAAAGACAAGTGAAAGTGAAAGCAGTGAAAAAATTACGAATGGTAATTAACTTGGGCATTCTATAGAGGTCTCCGTCAGGCGCTAAAAATTAGAATTCTATACGCCGTCTCTGCCGCTTACTGTGGTTTTGTAGCATTATTTAACCATTGCACAATTACAGAATGAATTATTGCGTATCATAGGTGCCTTAAAGAGTGCGTTATAATTACGTTTTGCTCCACTCGAGCTCTTAAAACAATCAAGTGGAGTGTGCTCAACCTTCATGGGATTCACAAACAAATAATAACCTATAGGCCGTCTGGCTAAATGGACCATCATCTGGGATGATGATGATTGTGGTTCGGTTAGGAAAGGACGCTAATTTCTGCGGCCCATGCAGGGAGCACGGCTAAGCGTTTATGGGGGAGGGGGAAAGAGAGTGAAAGAGGAGAGAAAGGCCGTGGTGGAGGGCTCCGGAAATTTAGACCACCTGGGGTTCCTTAACGCGCACTGACAACGCACAGTACACGGGCCTCTGGCATTTTCGCCTCCATCGAAAATGCGACTGTCACGGCCTGGATCGAACCCGCGTTTTTTGGGTGGCAGCCGGGTACCGTAACCACTACACCAGGGCGGCGGACACCAGAGAGTTTTAGCAGCGCCGGTTTACCGCACGGCAGTGACGGTAATACCGTACCGTCATGGTCCGCACGCAGCCATTTTAGTCGGAAAGACCTGCACTAGTTGCTCGGTGAGTACGGAAACGTCGTCGAATGATAAAACTTGCTGGTGGAGCCCTCAGAACCTCAATTTTCTACGTGCCAATCACGACGGTACGGCATTACCGTACTTAGCGTACGGTAAGCCGCCGCTGCTAAAACTCTCTACCATCTGGGCCCCAACGCGTCGGTAAATAACGACCACGGACCCTCGAGAGGGAAAAAAGAATAGGCATTTAACCTTAGTAACCAATACCCCACTTCGTGATTTCTGGCCGTATATTACCGCGCAGTGTGCAGCTAGAGGTCACTGCTTCCCGAGTAAAACTTCAACAGTGGAATTAGAAGGTACCTCCATATAGCCTTCGAATTGGGATCCTCGCCGTCTTAAATCACTCATTCAAAAAGCTTTACCACTTTCTTTTCCACCGCACCACCATATACCTAGCAGCCATTACTGGCGTAAAAAAAGAGGGGGGGGGGGGGGGGGGGAGTGTGCGACACCTCCCCCCTTCCGGAATTTTCCGACCGAAACGTTGATGTAATAAACCGTCGTTCAATAAGAAGCGCATCGCCAATTCTTTCATATATATATATATATATATATATATATATATATATATATATATATATATATACCGGCGTATACGCACCGGCGTATACACACTCACGAACATACATGATCGCCCCGCCATGGTGGTCTATTGGCTATGGTACTCGATTGCTGATCCGAAGCTCGCGCGATCGAAACCCCGCCGCGGCGGCTGCATATTGATGGTGGCGAAATGTTGAGGCTAGTGTGCTGGGCGGTGTCAGTGTATGCGGTGGTCGAAATTTCCGGAGTCCTACACTACGGCGTTTCTCTTCCTCATATCGTGGTTTTGCGACGCAAAACACCAGAAATCAAAACGAACATCATGAAAGGAAATCAAACCTCGCCTTCCTCCGTGTAGAACCTGGCTACGCCCCCAGCAGCACTATCACATCCTGTGTGGCAGGATATGACGTCACTCGGTGGTTCGTCTGCGTCACGCACATCCGTCCAAGCGTTGCGCGATTTTTGCGGCATGCCTGTTTATGAATTGAGCTGAATGAAACGAAGGTTCTGTCTTCATAACGCGTGCCCGATGGGAAGTAACATTAAGAATGAAATGGAATGCCTCGAACATTAATTAAGTTACCTTCCACTTGAAACTATAAATTATCTAGATTAAAATGGTATTCGCCCTTTGATTCAACATGCGACACAGGTATCTACTTTACGAAGAACGGGCCCTTTGTTATCTCTGTAAAAGTAGAGGTCAGAAATCTACATATCAGGGGACACAGCATTCATCGCTCAAAAATAAAAAAAAAAATCATGTATTTTAGTGACGTTTTCCGAATCGGAACCCAGACAATGCGATGCGAGACGGTGATATATGTTTATATGACAAGCTAAGCAATGATCTAGCAAACCAAGCACAGGTTCGTGCACTATTAAATTAATCTAATGGACATTTAACTTCGTGGAATGCTCAAATACTTGCTCCCAAAAAATTTTTTTATGTTCTTCAGCAAACCCAGATATAATAATTGACTGGACTGCCTCCTTCCATATAGCGGCTCTCATTCAACACCACAACCATTTGAGCTTTGCGACCTCACTCACAATTACTATACGGCCTCTCGGGCGCTTGATTCAATTAAGCGCCGTAGTTCAGACCGGAGAAACGCACGCCGGAGCCCCCTAATTAGAAGCATATTAGCGGCCGCCTGGGCACACATTTGCCTTTCGAAGTCTATACGAGCCGTCGCTGCCATTTACGCTTCAGCTGTTCATTACGGAATTCACTAGCAAATGCAATTACGTGTACTTTTTGAAAAACGCAAGAGAAAGCAAATCACCTTCTTTTCGACAAAACTCCTGGAAAAGTTTAACTTGAGTAGCGTTGTTTGTTGATAGCGCCGAGCTTCGTTACCAGTTCATTGCGTATTTTCTATGACCGTGTTTCACTTCCACACTTCGCACGGACTGCTACGAAGTGAGATATGCGTGTTATGTTATGTTCCTTATGAGCAGTGAAGTTATCGTTCTATCGTCATTTATTTTGGCGGTTGTGAGGTGCGTGGTTGGTAAGTACAAATATACCATCTTTCGTGCTGTAGCGATGTGCCGTAAGGATTTGCAGAGTTAGCAGAAAGTGAAATGAAACGCTTCCAAACATATAAGTTTTACCTGGTAGATCATAAATTACTTTCAGCAACGCTGTCTCTGAAGAAGAGGTTGAGAGACCAATGTTCGGGCAAAGTCTGCACGGACAGTTAACTATTCATTGTACAGTCGTCTCACTGCGCTGGCAAGGGGGTTGCGGCACGGCAAGTAGTCGACGCTCTCTTTAAGTTGGTATATTTTCGCGTACAGCGCTATCACTCATCTCAACGAGTGTTGACTGAGCTTCATTGAAGGCAACTCTTCACTATCCCAACATAACGCGCAGACAGCGCTAACCGTCCCGCCATCAGTCTTAATCCTAGCCCCTTATGTCACGCCCCTCTAATAGAGCCTGTAAATAAACTGTAGGGAAGTTAATTAAAATAAAGTGATGTGTGCCCATAAAAACGGAGTTATCTACGACGGCCAATGCGTTCCTTACGAAATAAAACAAGCGATACTTTTTAGCTGGCGCCAGATTTGTGAATGTTTTACGAATACCACGGCTCGTGATTTTCACCCGCCCTTGCTGTATCACGGTTCAGTCAGTGGTCTTCAAACAATATCAAAGCACTCGCCTATGCAGTGTGCGTCGTTTTCCACGCCGTAACGGGGCGCTCGCGACGCGGGATTTTTAGGTCATTGTTGTGACGTGACCCATAAACAGCCGATTTTTTTTTTCTGCTCAGTATTGCTCCCTCGCCCTCACTACCTTGCCATCAGCCGACGGCATTGGTAGTAGAACGTCAGCATTGTTTATTGACGCTCTGTTGCGATGACAGTGCACGTTAAAGCGCCCTAGGTGGCCGAAATTTCTACATCCCTCCACTACGGCGTCTCTCATATTCATATCGCGGTTTTGGGACGCAAAACCCCACAAATAAATTAATTATCGACACTCTGTGCGGGCGGCATCAGGTCAGCATGGCCTCACAAGAGCAGTTTTCTGAAATGATCGCTTTTGGCGATATCCCCAAAGTGTCGTTTTCAGTGGGCTCTGATTGGCTGGTTGAAGAAAGGCGACCAAGCAAACGCTTCGTCATTGAACACGCGAGATTCTACGTCACTCAGAATGTAACTGTCGCCGACCATCTCAGAATACGGCCTCTGTTAGGGGAACATGTGTTCCCTAAAAAAATAGACATCTGGACCAAGGTGATATTGCTTTGGTTAGTACGCTTATTTCCGCCGAGAAAATGCAGCACAATTCCTAAGCCAGACTACTTGCGTTACTGCATCCGTGACGTTTTTTTTTATTTTTATTTTCCTTTGTCTGACCAAGGTGTGACGGAACAGCGGCCTCTGCGTCGGGTGCGTCGCCAGTGGCGCTTCATCTGCAAGAGCGATGACAGCTTCACCAAGCTGATGACGGACGTGATGGAGGCGAACCGCGAACTGCTTCGAGCCACTCAGCCGCTACGAGTGGGCGACAGCGAGAACCTGGGTCTTATATGGCTGCGGAACGGGCGTGTTTACAATCTGCACACCATCAAGGTCTCAGTTCCTCTCCTTACACATAAAGTCCCTAGATTTTTCGCCTTTCTAAATATCTAGGGGCTTTACTTACACATACGCAGGACCTCCGCATGAGTCAATGTGCCAGGCACATAATTTAAAAGCCAGCTTTTATACGCTGCATCTTTATGTTCACCCTGACGGTAAGGTATGTGCAAATATTTCAACCATTCTAAAGTCTAATAGGTGTCCTATGCGATTCGATCTTCGAATCGAATAGCCTTTGTCCGTAAGCCCGAATATTTTTTTCGGATAGTTTACGAATACTCAAAAATATTAAATCAACAAAACAAACATAAAATTTACCCAAAAGTACGAGGAATTTTATCCCTGATGGCTTATTTAGACGTAAAATATGAGATCGTATACGTATATAGTGCAGCGGGTTACTTCACTCTTGAAGCAGGATTTAACTGCATATGCAGCTATCGTTCACGGTATACGAGGAATCTGCGTATTTCCTTCAAATGGCAAATTTCTTCTTTTAATGCTAAATTTATACACATCAGTACGTGAACATTCACTTACATTGATTCTTATGAATGGCTGTACGGCATTCGAGAATTATTCGAAAAGTATCCCATATTCGATAACAGTCGCTTTTGTGACAATTCGATTCGCAATCGACTCGGTCTCAAAAATCTAAATTCGCGTGCCCACGCGATAAGCCTGTCCCCAGTAGTGGACCAGGAACAGTTTACGCAGTGCCAGTTCCCGCTAATATTTCGCCGGGCGATGCAAGTGCAAGTACTCACCACTTGCCTGTACGCATCACACGATCGGGCAGCAGTCATCACTTTCAATCGTGCAGCTATTTTTTAGACGATTTTAAGTGAACGACCCCGGGTGTATCGCTACACATAAACGGTGCTATGTTTACAGTGCTTGCTGCGGGCTGAAGATAACCGCGAGAGTTGTCGCATGAGCTGCTCTGCTGGAAATTATTATTTTGTAGTATTTATCAAGTCACAAAGACATGCCAGTAAGTGCGAAAAAAAGCAGAGGGTAAACTCGACAACTAAGATGCATGGTGCGTGACGAAGCGTACTGCAGGCTTTACGTTAACTTGGCAGAATTAAGGATCTAGGAAAAGTGAGGATTACCAAACATTTGCATTTGCTTATGCACAATTGTAAGGCACACATCTCTGCTCTATCCGCCACGGTGGTCTAGTGGCCGTGGCACTTGAATGCTCACCCAAAAGTCCTGATCGAATCCTTGCTGCGGCAGCTGCATTTGGATGGAAGCGAAATGCTGGAGAGCCGTGTACCGTGCGATGTCAGTGCATGTTAAAAAATCCCAAGTGGCCCAGATTTCCGGAACCCTCAAATATCGCGTCTCTCAAGCTCGTATCGTGTTTTTAAGGCGTAAAACCCCACGAATTATTATTACCAGTCTTCTGTTACCATAGAGCCGGACGCACTGCTTAAAAGAGACGCTCGAAGAGCACTTTAAACACTACACGTGAGGAAATGGAAATAAATGGTGCCCAGTTTGGTGAGCATCTGTCTACACCGCACAAGTTGGCTGAGTTACTTTTCTTTTTCTTTAGGACTCCCTGCCCCCACGTGGGAGCGGCCCGCAGTGCTGCTCTAAGGGAGCTTCTGAGGACCTAACTACAAGTTCTTTGTCTGTCTGTCTGTCTGTCTGTCTTTAGAAAAACCATGGTCAACCGCTGTCTCTATAGCAAATTATACTATATTATATTATGTTAACGACAAATTCGCTACCATAAGGCGCCGCATCCAGGGTCCAATGCACCCTGTGGAGACCACGCATCGCGATAACATGTGAATGGGTCGAAGGAATGATAGAGCTTATTTTGTTCGTAACACGGTGCTAAAGCTGCCTTTGTACCGTTACGACGCAAATATACTAGAGTTTCTCATGTTTACTAGGCCGTATACTTACTACGCTTTCTGAAGCAGTGCTCGTAGTTTGCAGTTAGCACAAATCAAGATCGATTGCTTTGGCAAGGCGAAGTGCACTCACGTGCATCTATCCTTCGCACGCGCAGGTCCGGGACAAGTTCGTCAGGGATTGCAACGAAACCACCATGAACCTTGTCTTCAAGCTGACCCTCGAAAAGCCTTACATCGTGTTCGATCTGACCACGCCCTTCGGCAGCAGTGTACTCGCCGGTGGCCAGCTGACCGTCAAGACAGACTCGTTGGACGTCGACATTGGCCTTATCACACCGAAGGTCAAAAATACCGGCGAAAATATCGAGCCACTGGTTCCCTTCGCCGATGTCCGCAGAGCACACAACCTTCGTCTGGTGTTCACGGGGATGGCCCCGGCCACGACGGCTGTGACTTCTCTGCTGGCACTGCTGCAACAGATGATGCCATCTGTACAGACGCGGCTCTTCGAGATCATACTGACCCGTATATTGAGGAATTACGTCGCAACCACGCCGATGCCTTTTTAAGCCATGAAGAGGACAAGGCAGGTCACACGCGAGCAGAGCAGCAATGCGGAGTAGTTGGCTAGAGCATGGCGGGGATGTCCCAGGCAACGCAAGATAATTAGCGGATATCTGTGACCATTCATGATTAACTTTAAGGTCTACAACGACCCGAAGCCGCTAGAAAACGTCTTTTGGTCCACGCTCTGTTATGCGAATTACATTCCGAGAGTGTCTTGATAAAATGACTACCTGGAGCCCTTTTAAAACTGCTTCAGGGCATCTTGAATTATTATTATTATTATTATTATTATTATTATTATTATTATTATTATTATTATTATTATTATTATTATTATTATTATTATTATTATTATTATTATTATTATTATTATTATTATTTAAATCCTCACACAGTGACAGAAGAAATTAATTCTCTTTCGGGATGTGGCAATATATAAATAGTGGAGATGAATATATCAAGAAAAAAGACTAGAAATATCGGAAATAAGCTAATCACGAGACACACACACACAACATAAACTAGGTGCATGGACAAATGTATAGGGGCTCTAGGTTAAATCAGATTAGTGCAGGAAAGTTTGCAGGGCTCGATGGGCCTATAGCAGCGTCACTAAACGTACCCTCTCTGTAAAAGTCAATAGGCAAGGGGCCGCACACCTTATTCCAACCACAGTAGGATAGGAGACTGGTCTAGGGGAATTTTCTAAGCTTGGGCGAGTTGGTCGCATAGTCCATAACCGCCAGTAGCTCACCGCGCGTATGTGAAAAAGGGACGGAGGATGCAGAATAAGGAACAAGGTAAGAAAAAGGTAAGGCAGGTATCCAATGTACGCAACGTTGTTTTGAGCACGTGCCCACGATTACCTTACAACCTTGACTCGGTGATCACTTCGGAGGCGTGAATGAGCAATTGAAGGGCCGCTCACGCAGCGGTCACCTAGCTTGTAAATATTCTCCGCCTCTAATACTTCTCTGATTAAATGAGACCTGTGCATTGTTAATACCACGAACTGATGAAGAAGGGGTGTGGACCTCCAATTACGGCAACGAATGTCAAGATAACCGTGTGCCACGTAGTGCACATTTCTCTTGTTCTTTTCAAATATAAAATGCGTTTATTATTTTTTTCTACCTTTTTTTAGAGACGTTGTATACCCTAAAAGAATAAAGCAAATCTGTTAGTGTACATAAACTTTTTGAAGGAAAGATTGTGATTTTAGACATGTAAGTGTGCCTGATGTCGCAATGTATATTCTGGATATATACGAAAAAACGATTGTTTCCTTCAAATAAATTTTTGGCTGGCTGCCAGCACCTCTTCTTCTCGTCTGTAGCTTTGCCCTGTTGTATATCCTTTTTCTCGTCGTCTTCGTCCTAGTCGCACTGTCTCATCCTCAGTTGCGCCTTACAAGGTAAGCCAGACATGACTCGGAGCGCAACATTACTGTCCCGTTCCAAGTGACGCAGGACTTTCAAGATTTACAGGGCATAGATCGCGTCAGAGAGTACAGGTGTCTTATATACCAGTAGCTCCTGTAGTTATGTGTGGGCACTGCCGAAGCATATAGCGGTCAAGGCGGCGGTGTACTTGAGTATGGACTGTTATGTGCGCTCTACAAATGTGGCGTCAGAGCTCTGTGATAGACGATTGCCGATAACTCTCAGGTAGCAATTTTGTTTTACTCAATGTACAGGTGTGTCCCCACGGTACAGCTGGTTCGTCGAGCGTGTTTTCTACAGGATTATGTGCAGTCGCGGATGAGTTAACAGGTGAAATCCTCAGCCCACCTTCCCCTATACAAACATTTATTTACGCCGCTTCAACAACATTGAAGGGATGACTTGGGTGAAATGGCCCACGGCGAACAATGACGCTAGAAGGGTAAAGCCACAGACTGTACGAAACGCTGCAGCAGCCTGCGTATCAGGATGTCGAGTAAGTCGGAAACCACGTTGGGGGAGACGGTGTTGAGCGCCGTGAAGAGCGTCGCCAGCACAGCTGAGAGGCCACTCGTGACACCCCGCTTACCGAAGGCAAGGCCCTGGCTCGCCACCGTCCGGTAGTCGGTCACGCGAGTGCGCTCCTGGCCCCGCAGCTTAAACTGCGATGAGGAACCAGCAAGAAATGCTTGTATTGTATTCGTTGTGGCTAAGGGCGACATTCCTTACTGCTTCCATGCATCTTCTGGTGGGGCATTTCGGTACAAAATGGTAAGGGATTTGCGGAAAAACTACCAGAAACGTTCGAAAGAGAGATGCATTGGCCTATAGTTGAGGGTTTTTCATGCAGGTAGAGAGTAAGGCAGCAAACAAGAAGAAGGGGAACTAGCCGCGCTGCGCCTGATTGGCTACCGTACACTCAGCGGGGAAAAAGGGCGTGAAAAAAATCAAGAAAGGAAGAAGGACAAGTAGAATGAGCGCACACGCAGTCGCTTTCATCGCACATGTGCATACTTTTCAAATGTCAAGATTCAAGTTTATTTTACACAACGTCATTAGAAATTGTGTGCAAATATTGCATGGCCCCTTAGTCGAAGGCTAGCATTGAGGCCATTTACAAACTAATAGCTCATTTATGTCACAATCATAGACAAAGCATACAGACATACAGTTAAGTAGAGCTGCTAACAGCGACAGATAACCTCGGAAAATATATATACACCATGACAAATAAGCTCCCGATTCCTTATCATCCGTTTTAGCCTGACTGCACTGTATGTAGTCCAAAAAGTCAAACAAGGCACGCGACCTTTGTGCGGGTGTCTGTATTCAGAATGCAGGCATGGTTCAATGAATTATTAACAACATAACGACTTTCTTTCGCTGACACTGAATAGGGGAGGAAACTAAGTCTTCCTCACGGCGTCCCTCGTGGTCCGAGTTCTACGTTAACGTTCACTGTTCAAGATTTTAGCGCTATACCACGACACGGACCAGAAAGGAAGACACCACCTTGTCCGGGTTATGTGGTAGCGCTAAAATACTGGACAGTGAATCGTTACGAACTAGCTCGCCTTTTTCGTTTTGTTTGTTTTTGTATGCTGGCGACCACAAATGAATCGGTCAAAGTTTCGCCCCAGCACTGGCATTCCATACACTTTGGCTCGATATTCAACATTTTACGTACCTTGGGAACCTCGATGCTAACGTTGGCAGCGACCTTCTCGAACGAGAGCACGAAGAGGCCACCCATCAGGCCACCGGGAGTCTCCCAGTCGAAGTGGAACTCGGGACCGTCCAAGGCCAGCGGTATCACCGTCCTGATCCACCCGTCGTCGCTGTCGCAGTCGCTCTCGATGAGCCCGAACGGCCGCACAGAGTGGACATTGTAGGCACGGCCGTTCCTAAGCCACAGCAGGCCCAAGTGATCGGCGTCACCGAGCTTAATCGGCTCGGCCCTACGTATCACCTCGACGTTGGCGCTGATGATGGTCCGCAGGAGACCCGTGGCGAATTTGTCTCCGCTGCAAAAGAAACCTTCTTGCCGACGCACGCGGGAGCCGTAGGTGACGTGGCCGGCCCCTTGGAATGCCACAGCGAGGACGAATAGACGCAGAAAAGCCCAGCATATGACGGCAATATCACAGAGCAGCGCGTTGTGGTTCGGTTTGATGTAGGTTCTCCGAGGCGACTTGGGACGCGAGAATGGGAGCCTTGTACCTGCAAGACCTTTCACACTGGGCCAATCGCGTCCGGTTTCATGTGCCATAAGTATATCGATATTACGTATGGTTCTAACGTTCTCGTTCTACATGTTACTCGCCTTCCGACTAGACGTAGCTTCGTCTGCGGTTAATTTCAGCGTTGGTGAAGTGTCTTCGTTAAGTCTCCATACACCACAACTACCCTGCTCCTATAGGTGACAGATGCTTTTCGTAGTAAAGTCATGCCGATCTGTGTCTGATAAAAGAGGCGGATATAATAATTGAGAAATTACTGTAAGGAAAGGTGCAGGATATGTTCAATGAAAGGCGCCGGCCCTTCCACCGCCTAGTAACGTTCTTGCTCCCAGACCGCGACAAATTTGTTTCTTCCTTTCCATTGCATTATTCAACTGTGCGCGCAATAAAAGCAAATACCAGGTCGAATAGACTATATTCTGCTTTTTCTGTCACTGCACATCTACAGAATTCAAGAAAAGAACAGCCAATCACAACCAGAACAGTGCGTTGATGAGTGAGCCAATAATTTGCGCAGCTTGCCACCATACTCTCAGCAAAAGAAACGTGTTCCGGATAATTACGCGATTTCTTTTTTTTTTTCCACACATTCATAATCGTGTTGACCTTGCTCTCCTCTTTCTTTCTTTCTTTCTTTCTTTCTTTCTTTCTTTCTTTCTTTCTTTCTTTCTTTCTTTCTTTCTTTCTTTCTTTGTGTATACCAACGCTCCATTCCTCGCCTAGCTCTTTTTTTTTTCTTTCATGATGTCCTCTAGTTATTGCGCTGTCCGCTCATGAAACGGTAGACTTTATTTGAATGATTTCCTGTCATTCTTGCGAGCTTCAATATCTATTCTGTTTATTTTTTTTCTTCCTCACTTTCAGTCTCCTGATAGTAGTACGAATGCGGAGTTATCCACCGTAACGAAAACGTATGCACCGTTTCGTTGCAAATAACTGACCTTTTGAGAAAGCAGAGCGTTAGTTCAAATAGGTTCAGACAGCATGACGTTTGCATCTCCTTGGTTCAGGCTATGAGGCTGTATCAACTTGCGAAAGCCTCTTTATTCGTGGATTAGGAACTACCAACATGAACGTCTTAAGCAGCGCAGACACTAAGGGTCCTGTTAATTAATAGGTCCTCACTCACTCACTCACTCACTCACTCACTCACTCACTCACTCACTCACTCACTCACTCACTCACTCACTCACTCACTCACTCGCAAGCACGTACGTACGCACAATAAGCCTATCGAAAAATTTCGACGTTCGATCCCTTAATACATCAATCGCCGAGATAACAAAGTGACCACTGCGGCGATGGCTTATCTCGAAACTTACGCTTACGTACGAGGACTGATGTGAACGAAGACACTTGTTAGCCTATCTTTATGAACTACTAAGATCTTGGGTTGCGCATGAGCACTTCAGACACTTTCTCACCCTCTCTTAGTTTCTCGGCAACGATTGCAAGCTCGATTGTGAACTCTCCGACTCCCTCAGCACCACTCCGCACGCGTACCAGGTTGACCACATCGTGCGCTACGGCAAGCGCTGCGCAACAGACTGGACACGGGGCACGCGAGATAACAGACCGAACTGCCCACCGAGCGATAAGCCTTCAAGATTGCTTCGCGGGCTCGACGGCCAGGCACTGCCTCTCGCCAACACCTCACGCGCTATGGGCTTTTCTCCCCGCGTCGATGATCTCGGTTCGCGGTATCGGAATGACGGATGCGCCCAATCTTGGCCGTTAGTAAACTTTCCATGAGCTGACGGTTTCAAGGGCCACTCGTGGAAAACATTGTTCATCGCAACTGCTGGGACAAAAGCTGGGCTGAGCAGAAACAGGTGACGTGCTGCGATACGCCTTTTAGCGGCTTTTTTCGGGATCTGTCTGTCGGATATTGGGGAGTTTATTTAGACACACAGTATGGAGGTGACGAAATTTACGATTCGACCGATGCGCGAGGAAGACAAGGAAAGTGTGACTGAGTTGCGCAGGAGTTACGGCCAGCATCTGGGCATCGGGACGTTGGACGCGCTGACCAAGTACGACCCGGACTGCATCTACGTCGCCGTTACCGACGATGGTAAGCGTCATATATGTGTGGTATATCCTTAACGCTGTATGATGTCATCTGCTGCGAAGAGCCGCAAATTTAATGAGCAGGTGAAGGACGATGAAATTCGGATTCTCTATATTCAGGCGTGAAGCGGTGCGAAAGAAGGTATAAATTTGTAACGCAAAAATGGATTAATTGATTCCAATGCTCTGTGGCACGACTTCATTTAAACTTTGTTGGCAAGAGCTACTTAAGGCTTTGCCAATGAGCTCAAGATCAACGTACTTCTTTTTAATATTTCTTGTTTTTCTACCTGACAGTGGTGTCACTTTACCCAGTCCTGGCAACGGTGCGTTCTCAATATCACACCGGCTGCTTTCACCGTCATATCACTACGCGAATATATTTTTAAGCGGCATACGTATTCCGAAAAAAGTTATGCTACAATGAGATTCCCTTTTTTTTTTCATTTTTTCTTTTCAATTTAGAAATGTTACGCGCTCGCTTTTCCTGTCATTGTGCGTATCCTTTCAAAATCTTTTCCTTATTTTTTATATATCGAAGCAGACATCATTTATGTCCCTTTCGTTGCCTTAGTAGCATCGAAAACATTTCCCTTGTAAGAGCACTCATTCATGTTTTATCTGCTCTTGTGGCACGTCCCGGGTAAAGATAACCAATGCTGAGAAGCCTAGTAGAAACTGGTGAAGTGACAATAATAAAATTTCCGGGGTTTAACGTTCCAAAGCCACGATATGATTATGAGAGATGCCGTAGCGGAGAGCTCCCTAAATTTCGACCAACTGTGTTTCTTTAACGTGCACTGACATCGTACAGTACATGGGCCTCAACAGTTCGCCTCCATCGAAATGTGGCCGCCGCGGCCGGTATTCGACCCCGCGTCCTTCGGTTCCCGGGTCCGCAGTTGAAACTTGACTGCCATATAGCCACAAGACCACCGCGGCGGGTTGTTGCCGTGACATTAGCGTAAAAACAACAATCATAACGTACCACGTTATCGATGTGTAGTCGGTTAAATGTACACATTGACAATCAACACGGGCTCCTAAGTTTGTATGGAAAAGAAATGCACCGTCTCTTTTTTTTTTTTCTTTTTTGCTTCGTTGCTTCGCTCAAGCACATTTACTTCTCTCATCCCCATCTGTTAAACAACATAACGTCACAGTAACAGCAAACTCCGCTGCGTTTAGCGGGAAAAAAAAAAAGCACTTATATCGTTGTCGCACTTCGCAATCGCTTTCTCCTTATCTTTATTTTTTTTTCAGACTTTGCACTTAGCTCGCAATAAACTAACTCACATGCAACCGGTGTCCCCGTTCAAGCCATTGTTCTCCTTATCAACCGATTCAAAAGTCACTGTTGGCGCGTGTCGCACGCACCGTTGCTTCCACCGACACGGCAGTCGTTTGTTTGGGCCCACTCAATGCACGCTTTCCTGTTTACGCAAGGAAATGTGTTTCTTTTTCTCATATGCTTTCGCACCGCCTGCATTGTGTAGAATTGCGGTGGCTTTCACGGCGCTATCCAAGAAGAGACTGAACTGGAACAAGTAGATATTCTTAAAACACGCAGCGGTTTGCTGCGCGCTCTAAGAACTGTTAGTAAACCGGGCTGTTTACAAGAAGTTCAGGAGCACGTTTTGTTTACGAACTGTCCGTTTTACCAACCCTGCTTCTGAATTCTACACAAAGTTGTGAGTCGAAAAGCTGAGGGACACTTCACCTTCGCTTTTTGACAGTGGAGCGCTATGGCGCCATTAAGGCCCGCTCGCATCGCCTTCTCATAGAATATTCATAGCGATTAGTGCCTTTTCTCCATTGAATGCTAGAATTATTTTACTTTCCTCGTAACAGCATTATGTTTTCTCCTGCTTTAATATAACAGTCAGAACCGTCATGTGTGTAGGTTTTAGTTAAGTCGTAGTTCACAATTTTTCTGAGAATATGACTTTGATGAATTCAATTTCATTCACTAAAGCACCTACGCCATCGCGGAGGGCTTGCGTGGTCGGGTCCTCCTGGTTGCTGCGGCAGTCGTTTTAAATGATTATTTCCGCAATGAACGCCTGCGTCGACATCGACTTCGGATTTTCTGCGAGGCGACTTCGTTAGCGCTATCGCGCTAAAACCAGATGCGAAACAATCCCACGAAAGACTCCTCGCATGCTCCGTGAGAGTGTCACGTAAATTGAGCTCCTGATTAATGTTGCACACATAGCTTTCGCTTTGAACTGCTTACTGCAATATCGTGCTTGGAAATTCTGCAAGCGATAGCTACTTAAATGCACTGTGAAAATGAAATGTGACAGCCGTGATATCATTGCACATGTTTTATATATCTGCGGGGCAACAGAGGAGAGAACAGGAGATCCACCACATCATCTTTTACTATTGATATATGTGATCTTGTCTAAATAAGCATTGCCCGTTTTATGATGGCAACGTCCAGCAACCACCTATAGGTGTTTGAGTATAAACGCTTATTTTTTTTAGTGTGTGTGTGTGTGTGTGTGTGTGTGTGTGTGTGTGTGTGTGTGTGTGTGTGTGTGTGTGTGTGTGTGTGTGTGTGTGTGTGTGTGTGTGTGTGTGTGTGTGTGTGTGTGTGTAAACTGGAAACTTCACTCCTCTTCTTCTCTCAGTCTCTCCCCTGTCCATATTGCAGAATAGCCATGAAGGTCCTCAGCCAGAACAACTTCCTCGTTTTTCGCCGGTGATTTTCCTCTTCCCCCTCTGCCCCAAAGATAATGCCACAACCCGAAACTTGTAGGTCCCTTGTCACCTATAGGAAGTGTTGATTCAGTTGACCGAAGACCACGCCTAGTTAGGTACCCTGCCGGTGGCCACACTCTCTTGACAGTGGGCGTTCTTGGAGGGATTATGATGATGGTGATTACGATTATTAAGGTGATTGTTTCCATCACATTTACCGGCTGGTAATCTAGTGTACTTTTCGCCCCGGTCATCTCAGAGACCTGCCCCGCCTGAGCCAGGAGGCAAATGTGTCTTGATGCGAATAAGTCTACCCCTGCTCTCCGACCTCGCAATTACTCGGAGCTATGCAACAAGAACGCTCTCTTCAAACTTTCAGTGAGAGCAGGAGGCATACACTGGGAGCTGCAAATGTCTGACTCCTGTCTAGGCCAAAAGTGTGCATGATTTCTGCAGCAAGTACTATCGCGCTTCGCACGAGCTACAACGTCTGCGCGTCTGACAAAGCGTTTGCTCGTTGTACCTCAAGCTGACTGCGATAGTAAGTGCTAAGCTTGCTCATCGGTTGCAGTTTGGCGCAGAGCAACACAAGTAGTATTCGGCTGACAATCCACGTAATACTACTTGTGTTGTTGAGGGTTCCCTGTTCACTATGGCGTGTTAACGTGACACTGTTTAATTTGTATTGACGATTAAGTGGTGGCTGTTGCGTCCGCGATTTTGACATACAATTTTGGATCCTCTGTGATCTTTTCTGCTTTCTTCTTTTGGTGTAGTTAGACGTATGAGACACGAGAAGCTTCATATAAATATGTGATATAAATATGTGCTAAAAAAGCTAATACATTTTCACAAGTAAGCTTTTGCTCGGCGTTACATCTCGGAGGAACATATGACACACAAGGGTCTTCCCAACTAGGGCGAACACTAAGGACAACTTGCTACAGCAACACTCAAATAACATCTAAAGATACTTATGATATATTTTGTCCCAGGACGCGTGCAGGGGAGCTGCGCTGTCGTGGACATGCACCCGGACCTCGCGTACGTGATGATGCACACTGTTCGCGCCGATCACCAGAAGACAGGGCTTGCGACAAGACTCTGGCAGGAGGCCGTCGAGCAGCGTCTTGGAGCCGACAGGAACGCGTTCCTCATCTGCGGAGGATTTCACGTGGCAATGTACTACCGACGTTTCGGCTTCGAAGTCGTGTCGCCTCGGAGCATCCACTACATCCGGCCAGGGCCGGCCGACATCTCCTCACTGACCCAAAACGTGGATGGCGTGCAAGTGACGGCTGCACATGTGCAAGACGACGCCGAGACGGTGTCTGCCGTCGCCGACTACGACGCCACCGTGTTTGGCTTCCGTAGGGAACGTTTCATTGGTCTTGTCCTTGCGGAAAAAGGCAACGTCGTAGTGGTGGCACGACGAGAAGACCAAAACGGGTATGCAGTTGTTTCTTTATTTTTCGGTTAAGGCAGATTAAAGCCAGTGGCTTTCTGATGTGAGGCCGGCTATTCATCATCACACGAAGCAAATGCGTTATGCGAGAATGGCGCTTAAGCATTGGCTTCGCAAGCAGTAAATCGCAAGCTCTAGCCATTATTGCAGCTGTGTGGCTTTTGAGCAATAACTATCTGTACGACGCTGCTGTTATATAGAGTGGTCGTGGTTGCTGTTATTTCTCAATTTGCTTGTCGACGCTGGCCCCAGCCTGATGACTTCAGGACTCAGCCTTCATGTGAAACTTCGCTTTAAACAGCAGAACTTGGGCGCCATCGAAGATCTTTGTTCGAAAAAGAACGCACTAGCTCACTGCAGCATCACGAATAGAAGGCGGGGCTCTTTTTGTTCGGGCTGCGAATGAGGCTTGACTGAGTGCAGCGTAGGTGTCCAAGATTGGTCAGTCTCCTTTGTTTGAGTGGGTGCTGCTTTGGGACTTGGTGGTCCATAATATGTAAGAACGGAAAGACGAGAGCAGCCAATCGGCAAGCGGGGAACATTCTAAAATTTGACGAGCATGTTTGGTTGTCTTCTTGTAGACAAAACAAAACGAAATGTTTTTCGCCTTCGAATGACTGAGAGTGTCTTGTGAAAAAAGAATTTCCTTTCGTGAGATCAAGCGCATGGCCTGGAGAGAAAGCGTAATTACGGAAAAACGTGGCCGCTCCCCGCTGCTTACAACGTTAGCATTCTGGCAGGTACCACTCAAATGTTGCTATACACGCACAAAAATAAGACAGGACAACAGTAGTCCTATGCGTTCTTTCGGACGTCTCTGCCAGAAAATCGCTCTGTTGACGATCGACCGTCACCAATTAAGCCAAATCGAAATCCTCTAAGATATATGTCTTGTACGAGCGTCTCTAAAAGGCACATTAAACGATATGAAGAATATGTGTTATGCTATAACCGACATCAACTTCATGAATTTTTCTCCCGCAGGTCCATCGTAGGCTATGGAGTGGTAAGCACCGACATTAGTGGCCGTGCCCTCTTAAGAATCTTGTACGCTGACGAAGAGGCCATCGCCGAGTGCATTGTGTATCGCCTGCTCGAGGCATACGACCCGTTTCACAAGAAGGGCCTCACGGGACTACTGCTGGCAGGCGCCGGGGAAGGGCACGGCATCGACCACAAGATGGCGCTGGAAACCGTCCCCTACGTGAACATCCTCTACCGTCGACATGAGCCGCCCACGTGCGACTACGGGAGGCAGTTTGCGGTGCCAGTGTAGAGGGGTCTAGCCTCAGAAACATTAATTAAGTAATTAATTAATTAATTAAGTAATTAATTAATTAAGTAATTAAGTAATTAAGTAATTACGTAATTAATTAAATAATTAATTAATTAATTGAGCATCCTCTGCCGTCGACATGAGCCGCCCACGTGCGACTACGGGAGGCAGTTTGCGGTGCCGGTGTAGAGGGGTCTAGCCTCAGGGGCATTAATTAATTAATTAATTAATTAATCATCCTCCACCGTCGACATGAGCCGCCCACGTGCGACTATGGGAGGCAGTTTGCGGTGCCGGTGTAGAGGGGTCAGGAACGTTAATTAATTAATTATTTAATTAATTAATTAATTAATTAATTAATTACTTTTGTGTTCGTCTTTCCACAAATGCGAACCAGGCACAGTGGTTCAGTAGCTATTGTCCGTCGAGCTGCGGAACACTACCGTCACAGTTTCTATTCTCAATAACGGTAGCCATATTCCGATGGCCGGGAAATCCAGTCTCTCTTCAGTTTGCTTATGGAGACATGCCATGATACCAAATTAACACAAGTGATATGTTAATATTTGTTGCTTTGTAACAGAACTTTAAACCCAATTAATCATTCAATAAATAAATTGTCATAAGAGCGCATAAGAATATTATAAGTAAGAAAACCTAAATCAATACTAAGGCGCGAATGTTAGCGCAAAAACGGGTGAATGTATTGATTGGGAGCGCTGCTACAAAGAAGGCAATATATACAGCTAAAAACAATGAACGACTGAATAGAGAGCTGAAATGGGCAAAGAACGAAGGAAAATAATGAATATTAACAAATATTAACATCGGAAGATGACTGCTAAGTCCAGCGATTGTTGCGGACTTGTAAACATCCGGGAAATGTCCGCACGAGTAGCATGTAATGTGAGCCGTTTACAACGACGCCGACAAGATGACGGTGGAGCGACGATTACGGCATGGCGGACCATTTGATAGTGATGGTTTGCTCCGGGGAGGAGAGGAAGGGGGGGAAGCTCTATATAAGGTAGCGTACGCAGACTATTATATAAGTTTATGAACAAGTCGAAGTATGCAATGTAACCTTAATTGTTTTTTTAGAAAAAGTGTATAACTTATTATGTAGCCTACCTTATGTGCTAGCGTAGACGTACCGGCTAATGTGCTGGACACTGTTTGCGAATGTCGTGATATGCTTTTGTAACAAATTAATCAAATAATATGTGTGTACTACTGCACTTCTGTCTCCTTCATCTAAGTGCTTCGCACACTACTTCAGCTCTCCACAAAAACATTCGCCTTCTTACCACATCATTGTCCTGCGGAGCTGAAAGCTGACTTCTGACTTCCACCTTTTGGGTGCTGTTTTGTACCGTGTGGGTCAATCTGGATGTAGTCCAAATCTAGGATGCTCAGTGCAACACAAACATGTGTGACTGAAACACACACCGAGTGAGAAGGAGACAGGGTCCAATAACGCTTCGAGAGCAAGAACGTTGCTGATGCGCACCGAATCATGGTCTATAACGTTTCACGTCCACTGGTTCGTTAAGTGGAATTTTAGCAGAGCCGATACGCAGGGCGTCCCTTGCTTAGAAGACGAGCGCACACTTGCTCGTAAATGTGAAGCCGGCTGGCTTCCATGCGCTAATCCAGTGTGAGCGCCCAGATGTCCTCCCACTTGAAGTTCATGTGCGTAGCGCAGTCCAATGACAATTGACAAGCACACAAAGTTGTTCTTCCTAGCTCTTACTGTGTTCTTAGAACGTAAAACAAGCTCCCACCATAACAGCAACTAACAGTAATAGCGACGCAAGACAGTAACATGAAAAAATACATATATATTGACTTCATATGCGTCCACTCTGTCGTGTGGTCGGTGCCTGAATATGGTCGCTATATACGTGAACAGCACTCCTCGCAAACGCAAACTGAATCTCTCACACGAAAGTACTATAGTCTTTTTTTTTAGCACGAATATTTTTTCAGTGCATTAGCACATTTAGGCAGCGCACGTAGTCGGCTGATGTTACTCTAAGCATTCCCGACACAAAGGTAAGGGTACCAACGGTACGCAGTTCTCACACATCAGGCTAAAACTTCAACAAAAGACGAATACAAAACTGAACTTGGCAAATTTTGTTTATTTTCGCATCTCGGCAGTGATGAATGTATCGTTCAAAGACCGTGGCGTGTCAAAGCAAGAAAGAGTCCTATTACAATGTAATCGCTCTACGCACATGCGAAAAGCAGTGGTTTCGAGTTTTGGCTTTATCTACGACGAATGGTTATCGAGATGAAATTGAGTGCATTTATGAAATTCGTGATTAGTTGTTTACGACCATGTGCCAGAGAAATGATTTTGGTGGCGAAAACAGGGAAATCGGCAGAAGGTATCTTGCTGTCGGCCCCCTATTTCTCTTTCAAGCACTTCCTTAGCGCGCGCATGAGGCAGCAGAGAGAGAGAGATTGATGCACACACACACACACACACACACACAAAGGGAGAGAGAGAGATAAAAAGGTAGGTAGGGTGATAGGTGATAGGTCAACCAAAACAAATATCCACTTTTTTACCCTATGTTGGGAGAGGGGGAAGCAGGAATAGAATAAGGAAAGAGATATGGGGAGATGGAAATGCATCGCGTGCACCTTATCACTAATGTTAACAACGCCTTGTGGCAATAGCCGGCACTGTGGTCACTCATACAAGTTCGCTGTTCACAAAAACTGTTGTAGCATACTCAGTTCTATGTGGCGATTGCCTATGAGCTTACATTCTAAAGTACCTTTTCCTGACTAATTCAAGCTAGTGCAGTCGCGATCGTTTGGTTATGTACGCGATATTACCACAGAATATCTATGCCTCGAGGAAACAATACTAAATTCTCTGTACGAAAGTCCCATGGCTCGTTGCATTTGTTCAGGCGTTGCCTAATCTGCTTGCTGTACGGGTGGGCCATCTTACTGCCTACAGACAAGGTCGCAGACTTCGTTTATATTCAGTATTCTTCCATACCCAATATCAAATACGCCGCACCACCTGGGTCAACTATAGGAACACTCTTCAGGTCAATCTATCGGCTTCGCTGACCTGCCTCCATTAAATGGTTTTGTATTTGCTCGAAACGCGTCCTTTCGTTTCGAATTTACTTCGCGCAGTTTTCTTGGATGACGTCGTTTTACACTGAGTACGCACGTGGCGGGCGGCTAACCTGAAGAAACGCCCATATCAGAATATTCTAATAAGTGCCGAGTTCTTTTGCCTCCGTACTGTGCCTTGCGAAGATGGCACCATTCCCAAGAACTTGTGACATGACGGCGTCCGAGTAAGTGGGTGTCTCGTTTCCAATTCTCTCAGTGATTGCGAGCTCTTGCACGTGATCAGTACTTTTTCAATGCACAGTGGTTTTATATAGCATCTTCGACAGGCAATTTTATGAGGAATTTCGCAGGCGCTTATGTTCGGAAGTTGGGTCAGGGGGTAAGCTGTTATAGCTAATCTACGCAGGCTGAGAGCGGCAAAATCTGAAGTCCGACATTTTGAACTATTGAAGAATATTGTGCTAGTTTCTGCGCATGCAGTTGGACAACAGGTTTCGCAACTTGAAACAGTGCCTTGCGAACTCCGACAGAGTAAGCCAGCTCAATTAAGTTGTGAGATCGCGATTCACCTCATCCATCACCCTTCCTCCACTCGTCCCCTTGTTCCAGCACGGGCCTTAATAATAATAATAATAATAATAATAATAATAATAATAATAATAATAATAATAATAATAATAATAATAATAATAGCTGCTGGTGTTTTACGTGTCAGGAAGTGCTGTATAATTATGAGGCACGTCATAGTGAATGGCTCCGGAAATTGTGTCCGCCTAGGTTTCTTTAACGTGCACTGATAAAGCACAGTACACGGGCATCTACCATTTTCACTGTCATGAAAAATTCGATCGCCACGGCCGGGATCGAATCCGCCTGTTTCGAGTCAGCAACCGAAGCACCATAACCAGTAAAACATAAGCACTACACATAGTAAAATAAAAAAAGCGATGCTAAACGCTGTGTATTGAATTATAATACGCGGCACTGCTAAAGATCTTAGTGGCGCTGCATCATTCTCTGTTGTTTGCCTTTGTCCCGTACGTTTGCGCTGTATACCGTAGTTATGAAGTCCCAACTAGTTATCTCGCCTGTTATGAGATTCGAAATTTTGTGTGCATCATTTTAATGGTAAGCAACGTTTATCATCGCGACGCTTTATTTGGTGTAGTCATGTAGGGTACGAGTTGCGTGTGGCGTGCGTGCCCAATTGCATGAGGAGCAGAAGCATTCGCCTTACCCTAGAACCTTTAGCTTTCCTTTATGTGTCTAAACCGTATGAATAAATTCGTTCATTCTTCCATTCATCGCTTCATTTCGTCTACACATTTCAACCAACACTTCTCTGTCCTCTTCTGTCGTCCCAAAACGCGTTCCTTTTTGCTCCGGTAAACAGCGCTTCTCTGAAGTGCGATGTTCCCCCAACTCCCGTCGAAGCATTAATGCTATATCTGTGATATTACATGTCTGACAGAAAGAAGAGATCCGTCATCAGCGCCAAGTTCTTTCTGCTAGCGCTGTTCTCAAACTGCGAGGTCGCCGTGATTCACGGTGCACCGATTTGCCTAGGCATCTCTGCCGTTGGTGGTGAGCACGCCTCCGACGCTAGTGCGGTCGGCTCGAGTGCAGTGCGGCTGACGCAGATACCGCAGCAGTGCTCCGCAGAGGTGGAAAGCGGCGCCGGACTCTCTCGGCAGCGTCGTCAGACCAAGCTGCTGTGCCTGGGCAACGCCGTGGTCACCACACTGGTCGGCACTCTCCTCGAGAGGAACCGAGAAAGGATCAAGGAAAACGAGCCCATTTACATCGGCGGTACGCAGAACCTGGGCGTCATCATCCTCAAGAATGGCAGGGGAGTGAACGTGAGCAGCCCCAGTTATCGCGAGTTGTTTTGACGAATTTTTTTTTTTTTTTGCGGACCCCCACAATATTCCGCAAGACCAAAAGTTCGCTGTTGGAATGCCAAACTTTCCGCAGTCTTTGGTGCTAAAGCTGCTGGGCGAATTCCCGTAAATTGATTTCCCACGAGAAGCACTCAATCATTCCTTGTTTCCAAATAGTCACGCATCAGCTAGTTATGAAGTTTCAAGGGTGTGTTGGAATCCTTAATGGTAACCGTGCTGTACACTCGCCTGTTGGGTTCATAATTTCCGTGTTGTGCGATAATGGCGAGGGGCGTTCTGCAAAGCTTGCTTCTCCGCAATGTAGCCCTGTATGAGGAGGAGCACACAGCTAGTATGAAGTTTCAAGGGTTGTGTTGGAATCCTTAATGGTAACCGTGCTGTACACTCGCCTGTTGGGTTCATAATTTCCGTGTTGTGCGATAATGGCGAGGGGCGTTCTGCAAAGCTTGCTTCTCCGCAATGTAGCCCTGTATGAGGAGGAGCACACTTCTGTAGGTAAACAGATGAACAAAGCTGGGGTCGTTGATATATATCTATATATATATATATATATATATATATATATATATATATATCTATATATATATATATATATATATATATATACTTCGCCCACGGATGTGCAACTGTATGGGAGCGTGATATGCGATATGTACGAGTGCGCCAAAATTTCTGGTGCCCATTTAAAATTGCTTTATTACGCTGTCTAGGGCCTGTAATGTCATCACGAAGCTGTCAATTCAGCACCCGTAAATGGCCTTTGCGCCGACGCTAGTGAAGCTGCATCGCTTTCACACTACATCCTCATCAAGAAAAAGAAACGACCAAGGTTGCTACTCTAGAATTATTTGTATTTCTATGAGGCTCAGGTGTCCGAATTGTTGTAATTGTTACATTTGCGACAAATATTACACGTGGGGCCGTGGAGTGATCGCGCCGTATCTGACGTCATTGACCCCGGCACCACGCCGATGCAGTTGGCCGTCTTGTTACCTTCGTGTCGATGGCACTTTGTATTCGTAACCTAAGGGAAGTCGTTGCTGGCTTTGTTGTTTCGTTGTTTCGTACTCGTCAACCGCAAAGCGCAGATCACGCACAGGACAAGAAGAAAACACACGGCACATCACAAATACTAAAACACACAGTGTTGTGTTGTCTATTTTTGCTTACCACCATGTTATTTTCCTTTCCATGTTGCTGCTAAGAGTGAAGATTAACAGTACAAAAATCGACGTATACAGGTGCACACGGCGTTCTTCAACGGTGACATTGACGTGGACTGCACAACGGACCCAGATTGGATATCGATCACCTTCCCTGTGGGCATCCGCAATCCGGACGTCGTGTTCGACTACGAGCTGCCCGGTGGCCTTCTGTCTGGCGAGCTTAAGGCCCGCTTCGAGCTCTTCGGTGCCAACGTGGTCCTTCGATTACCAAAGGACAAAAGCGGGGGACTCAAACCATACATTGGCGACGTGAACTTCTGGTCTACGCAAGGCTTCAAGGTACGCCATACGGGACACCTTGCAGTAAGCTGTTGTAACTACTGAATACATCGCGGAGAACTCGGGAGTACGGGCGCACGCAGCTTGAAACACGCAAATGAAACCCTAAGGGTGCAAGCATGGCACCAACTTCCCGCTAAAACTTCCAGGCCTGCGCAGAGTCTTTTCTTTCAGCCACACTCTATCACTGCTTCGCCTGAATGAAGTCATTCCTGCATACGCCTTTCACTACAGTTCCAGGCACATCAGTGAACGTAGATCGCAATGGTATTTCCCGCCACACAAGTGACTGTCAGTGACAGTGTTCAGGTTTCTGAGGTCTGCAGAGGTTCATCAGATGCCAGATAGATAGATAGATAGATAGATAGATAGATAGATAGATAGATAGATAGATAGATAGATAGATAGATAGATAGATAGATAGATAGATAGATAGATAGATAGATAGATAGATACGGCCAAAGTGACTTAAGCCGAGAAATGCTTCGCATTTAAAATGAAAATGTAGTACTTGTGTGCAAGCCGGATAACTGCCGCCAATATAACCATACAGTGGGTACGGCTCTACCTTCCAGCTTATAAACACTTAATGAATAGCTAAAAACAATAAGAAAATTCAATTACAAGCGCAAACAAACATATTCATTTAGTTATTCGGCTGTGATGCGAGTAGCACAGTCAGTTCCTTTATCATAACGGCGACTGGACGGGATGTTTTGGTAGTAAATGTGCACTAAAGGATACTTTCTTTATTGTAGTTACACACACTGCGAAAACAACACTTTTAGGTTTCGAGGAGAGCGGCTGCGTACCCTAATGCTCGCAGCCCGAGACCTTTCTGGCTTGAGTGAATAAACTTTGAGAATTTACACTTGTATTCACACTCACTCGCCTTAGACCGTGGATAACGGTAAGTCAGACTTTTCCTTTTGAGTACCTTTTCTGAGAGAAGTATCCGCGCCGAGAGGAAAGAACGGCACTGAAACAAATAAGGAAATCCACCAAAACGCCCCATACACTGCGTAACGCGCCGCATAGCTCGTAAGACACCATATTTTGTCCTGTCTAGACTCGTCTTTATACTCTGTCTGTCTCATGCTAGAAATGATGATGCTCGCGATGACTTGCCGTAGGATTTCCCTTTTGTCGAAATCACGTCGAAGGCGTCACAGGGGCGGAGCGATTGCCGGGAAGATTCGCAGGCTGCATTCATTCGCTGTCAACTGACGCCTCTTCCTCAAGGCTGCTCGGTATCTATATACGTGGCGACGTGACAAACGTTCATCGGCATACGGCTTCTTGAGCTGTGAAGCCAGCATTCCGAACAAAAATCGTAAAGTGACACATCCCGATTAGCCCAATTCTTCCAGCACGAGTCCTACACTCTTAACACGGTAACCTTTAGTTCATTTTATGGGTACACAAACATGTGAAAATATGCTCCTTTACTAAAGGTTAAAGTCATCATCATCATCAGCCTGTTTAGGTCCACTGCAGGACGAAGGCCTCTCCCAACGATTTCCAATCCACCCTATCCTGAGCGAGTTGGTTCCACTTTATGCCCGCAAACGTTTTAGTTTCATCGCTGCATCTAACCTTTTACCTGCCTCTGTTGCGTTTTCCCTCTCTTGGTATCCATTCCGTCGCTCTTACTGTCCATCTGTTATGTTAAAGTGCTTTAACCTTTATTAAAGGAGCATATTTTCACATTATTGTGTACCTATAAAATAAACTAAAGGTTATCGTGCTAAAAGTGTAGCTGCCCTTTCATAGCGTTTCCTTCCTAGATCCTCTCCATGGTCCAGGACAGATACCCTTTGAGCGTGTTACGTGCACACCACTGTTGCAGATGGAAATCACCGGAATGGGACCCGTGTCGGCGGCTCTGACCACTGGCTTGACCCTGGTGTACCAGCTGATGCCCATGCCGCTCATGGAGTTTTTCAGGGTGCTCATGATGCGCGTCATGCAGCAGTTTCTCGAGACCGCACCACTACCTTTCTAAGCGACCTTGTGGTTGTGAGAGAAGCGCCTTCCTTCGACGCCTGATAAACGATGATAATGGCGTAGCGATTGCCAGTGGTACTACCGATGGCTTCTCGACTCCAAGGGTGGTGTACAATTTCGCGGTGAACTGGAACATCGTGCCACTAATAATGATCAAACCTGTACCAAGAGCCATTCTGCCCGAAGTACGTGTTCGGCTTTCTGTCTGTACATAATAGGGTTTGAAAACCGAGCATTCACATCAATATTGCAGTACGCGAGGTTTCTATAAATAAAAGTAAAGCAGGCGTACAGCACCTGCCGATCCTGTCGCATTGCTTTCAACAAAAACAACAACAACAAAAACGGAACACGACTATCTGTTTAAAGGTGAACATCTGTTTGCAGCATTCGCATCCAATGACATTTAGTGCGACCACCCAGACACTTATCTAGCTCTCTCTCTCTCTCTCTCTCTCTCTCTCTCTCTCTCTCTCTCTCTCTCTCTCTCTCTCTCTCTCTCTCTCTCTCTCTCTCTCTCTCGTCCTTTTTTTTTCTTTCTTTGTCTGCCGTTTCCAATTAAATACACATCACTTTCTCCCACTGCCTTGAAATAAAACTGAATGCCTTGACAGTAGTGTGAAAAGATACAAAAATCCTTATTATTGTATGTTTGTGTGTTTACTCTTCTGAATCCATTTCCTCCTCGCTGCCACCAACACAGCAGCCTGCCATGCGAGTACTTGCCAAATCATTTCGGTGGTGCATAAAAAATCAAGTGTCACGTATGACCTGCAGGGGATAAAATACACGGTCAGTTCTGTGGTAAGTTCTTTGCGACTTTTTGCGACGTCTCCTGGAGTAGCAAGCCAGGCCATTAAACAGACTAACATCTCCGGATTCATCAATAAAATATTCTCTCTCTCTCTCTCTCTCTCTCTCTCTCTCTCTCTCTCTCTCTCTCTCTCTCTCTCTCTTGCGACGTCTTAACATAGGGTTGTAGTGGCTGCAGCAAGCAATGTGGTAAACAACTCGAAGTCAAAAAGGGAGCTTCACAACCGAAGGGCTTCGTTTGACACTTCGTGATGCGTGTAATATCATTAACAGTTGGAAAAGTGATATACAATGCTCACGGAGCGAAACGCTTCAGTCTAGGACTAGGTAACGCACGTACTTTTGTTTACCGCCCTCAGTTCGTGTCACGTAGGACTGATATTAGTTCTTACACTTTTATCTGAGCCAACATATGCTGCCGTGGCCAAACTTATAGCGTTATGACGTTGTTAGCCCGAGTAGTTGAGTATAGCACTTATGACACCTAATGTTGTGATGGCGCGTTTCGTTCCGTCAACACTGTACACATCCATTAAATAGGAAGAGGATTATTGTCAGCGTATCTCTGCAATGCCCTCCACAGCAGGATCTCAAAGAAGTCTTCGAGAGGCTGGCCGTAGAGACTGTGAGCCGTCTCCACAGCGACATTGAGGATCTCGCCGAGCAAACCCATGCGGCGGAACGTCAGCCCGAAACCCTCCAGTCTGGAGATGTCTAGATGATCCACAAGGGGGCGACTCTTCCCCTTCTTCTTCGCGGCCTGAAGCCCGATGTCGAGATCGATTAAGTCCATGGTGATGTGCAGCTCACCTCTGAGCGGCAGCTCGCGCATCGCCTGCCTCACGTCATAGACAATGCGAGGCCTCTCCACTTTGAGGGGGAAAAACATGTCCATGTGTGACTCGTTGCATCTGTGCAGGTAGAGCAATAGAAGTCCATGTAAAAGTAGTTATCTCTGCGGCAACAAGAAATGAAGACGTCCCAAGGACAAGAGCCCGTATTCATAAGGCGTTCTTTATCGCACTTATATTAATCTATAGAAAAATTTTTGTTAATATTGATGCTAGACCTAGCGAAAGTGATCGGTGTGTGGCAAAGAGTACCAAAGAAAGGCAAGCTTTCTCAATTCGGTCCCAGTTTCCCCGACTAAAGGTTGGGCCTTGTATAGCGACCATTTACTGCGTAGGCTCTCAAACAGGCGGGTGCACAGTCGTCAGAAAGAGCGTAATAGACTGATTCCAAGTTTGGTCGCCTCATAGTCAACTTTTATTCCCAGAATTTCCACTAGTAGCAACGAATTACTCATTTCACACCTTACTATGTCAATTTCAACAATGATATACAAGTCTAATGCATCTTCGATATAAATGCAGTCGTTGTATTACATGCATATACACCTCGTCCACTGTACGCTAAGAAACCAGATCTCCTCCTTAATTTCCTTGCCATTTTTATCCTACTTCTTTCTGACGTCCATTTAAATCCACTGAAACATTTGTCCCATGGCGGTCCTCTTCGCTGTAGAGTGTTTGTGCAGAAGGTGAGTCCCGAATAACCCTATCGCTGATACCCGCTACAGATAATGTAGAAGTGAGGAATTCTTTTGGACCACTGCTCCACGAGAGGCTTGGCCTGTCGATCCCTACGTCGGAGCGGTCCGTTTCGAGGGGAATCACGATCTGCAGGATTTCAATACAGTTTATTGCATCCCTCTATCCACAGCTCCACCGGTACGACAGTCCCAAAACTGTTGAATTCTTGAAAACCTTCCAGTTAGAAACATTAAAAGCGCCAGCCAGACAAGGGTGCACGTCGAGTTTTTATCTCTGCATTTTTCAAGACTGCAAACGTACCAGCTTCCTTTGCTGTTTAGCTTTTATCTTATGCACCTGAAAAAGTCACCTTTATCTTTATTTTCTAATCAACACGTGGATATAGAATCGGCGAACATATATGGAAGCTTTCAATACACTGAATCGACCAATAAGCTCGTAAATGAGTGGAACGTGGTGTGTTATCAAGCTGCGTTGTGACAATACCAGTAGAGCTACAAAAGCGTTACGAACTTGCGTACACGTCCACAGCATCGCACGCTTGCATTGTGCACGACATAAAGCTGCACTACTTGCCCATGATCAGCTAGGGACTCGCTTGTATATCGGAATCGTGTTTTGTTTACTTTATAATTCTACGCTGTAGGTGCAACAAGCGCACAAGGCATGAATATGACATACGTTGCCGTCAAAGTGTCCCTGAAGTAGGTTCCGTTCAGGCCGTGCACTCTCCCTCGGCGTAGGTCGATAACGCCTAAGGGATCTCCGTCTCCTATGAAGAGCGGGTCGTTCTTTTGCAAGGTCGGCCGGTATGCGTCCAGAATGCTGGTGAACACCGCGGTGAAGCTCTCCGAGCCGAGGCAGATTATATTGGACTGAGCTGTAGATTTGTAACGAGCAAATAGTGAGATGCTCATTCGTGTAGAGAGAGATCTCGAGAGAGAGATGAAGAGGAAAGGCAGGGAGGTTAACCAGATATTAGACTCCGGTTTGCTACCCTGCACTGGGGAGAAGGGGAGAGGGTTATAAAAATGACAGTGAGAGAGGGTACAAAATTCTAGACAAACACATTTGCGTAAGATTACGAATCAGTATTGAGCTTTAACTTGGGATCGCAAATACAAGCCAAACTGTCCTTTGCAATGACCTGTGTACAACGTAGCTCAACTTCGCCCCATTTACGTGCACAGCTCGGACGCCACGACTTCGGTTACAGGGGTACCAAGTTCCAGCTGTAGCTAAGAAGCACCATAGTTATAAATTATCTAGACTAGTCACTGTAGCTGATCACTGAAGCATTTCTACGTCACTTGTTCGCATGCACAATCTCCCCACTTGTATAAGGCAGCGAACTTGACGAGGTTTATTACCCTCCCTACCTTTTCTTTATCTATCTATCTATCTATCTATCTATCTATCTATCTATCTATCTATCTATCTATCTATCTACGAAGGTTTTATCGGTCACTCGTAGTTATCTCAGTTCATATTGACGCCTGTGATGGAAGAGATGGTCCATATCCCTGACAATTATTGTGAGCGACGCTAAGATATACACGTCACACACATTGGTGCATATAAAAGGTGAAATAAAGTAAGGATAATGAATGTAGGGAAGCCAACTGAAGACGCGCTTGCTGCGTTATACTTGGTAGAAAAAAATCCTGCAGATCCCACGCATTGTGGTAATCGGTGTCAGGCGAAGTCAGCGGGAAAATTGCCAATGACGAATGGTTTGGCATTCACCCGAGTGTTGCGAATAAGATGAACGTCAGCGCAAAAGGTGTGATCGGGCTTATGCTTAAAGTGTGATAACCAGGAACGTCGACTGCAATGTGGCGACTGCCGAGAAACGTATCAACCGGGACCGTATCAACGAGGTTTTCCTATATACATATGCAAATACTCAATTAATTGTATACGAGGATGGTCGCTGTGATGTGGAAGTGATGATTTGCAATCTTTGTGGTGATTGTGGACCCAAAGTACTTTTTAGTGGTTGTATTTCCAAGGACTCGAGGCCTGGTTTTACGCCACAAGAAGCATCGTTTTCCACCCAGTTGTCTTCAGAAACACAGAATGAAAGATGTACGTAGAAAGTTTCATAGTCAACCATTTTTTCAAAACAATAAACTTTTCTACTCACCAGTTACGACAGTCACTTGTACGCACAGTAGACCAGCAAGACGTGCACCACTTAAAACCATATTTTTCTTTTTCTAGCACTCTTTGCTAAAGCTGCAGTTGGGTCTTCCGGCCTTATATTGTATTCCCCGATCTACTAAACTGTTTCTGACTCCAGCATTTGCGTTTCATGGGCTAATAAACGGACGACCGCCAGCACATGGCACGTCCCTCGTGCATTAATTGCGGCATTCAATAAATTCGCGCGTCCATAAGGACGAGAAAGAAAGGCAGGTTTGTGTTGTGCAAACAGCTGCCTTTAGTAGCATGCAAATGGGCTGCCAGGCGACGGAAGGCAGACGGGGGGAAGAGGGGGGGGGGGGGGGGGACAAATATGCTGATTTTCCTTGAGACGTAATTATGCGTGTGCAAATACGCATAACGAAGTGTGTTACTAATGATGAACGCCAAGATTTCTAGCCACCTTTCTATTCTCTTTCCCTCGTCCTCTTTCTGTTTTCATCTTATTCTCAACAGTAGTTCAGTGGTTATGTCACTCGACTGTCTATCCGGTGGTCGCTGGATCTATACCCTGTGGTCGCAGCCGCGTTTTGATGGAGGCTAAATGCCAGAGGCCCGTGTGCTGTGCGATGTCAGTGCACGTTAAAGAACCACAAGGGGTCGAAATTTCCGGAGCCCTCCACTAGGGCGTGCTACATAATCATATCGTGGTTTTCGGACCGTAAAACCCCAGAAATTATTATTATTCCTGTTCTTATCTCTCTTTTCTCTGTAGTGGATAGCCACACAAACGAGAAGGATGGATGGAAGGAAAGGCAGGAAGGTTAACTACACTTTGCCGTCTCCCCCACTCTACACGTTGGGAGGAAGATTGCGTAATTAAATAAAAAGAAATGTTCCTTCCTTCTCCGTTTCTTTTTTTATTATTGCTCTTTTTTCTTAAAACTATCGCAGTTTCAGAGCGACCTGACCACTGCCGTTGCATATATAACACACATGTGTAGCGGTCGTGCACCCTGCCTTGCAATGTTTACCGCATCACAGCCGAAGACGTTGTGCTTTAATTTGTCGACATAGACGTCAGCTCTTAGGGTGGATTAAAACCTCACAGCGTCATATGCCACTATTTCCCGTTTTCGTCGCTGTTGGAGCAGATATATTTGACCTCACGACAATGACTGTCGAAACAAAGAAGGGAGAATATTATAGGCACCTTAAGTGCATGAGCCGCGTGCTACCTGGCAAAAATAAAAATAAAGGAACGGATGGGGTATTCACACTCTTGTTACCCGTAGGGGCTACAGCATCACTTATGGTGTTTGCTCACTATTTCCCAACTCTACTATAGAAATCAATAGCCTAATTAATAATAATGTCCTACACTCAAATTTGTGAATGGGGTAATTCGCTATTTCAGCGATAAGGTAAGCGAGTATCGCGCTGACCCTCTGATAAAGAATCCGCTCAAGTAGTGTGCATCATACAATAATTTAGTAACGTGGTCTTTATGAGCTAATGAACTTATCAGTCGTGTGTCAGGCGCGAATCCACAAACGTGGTCGCATGCAACTCAGGGGACGTACCTCGGGCACTAAGAATTCTAAGTACGAAGGGCAAGTCTTGCGGGCATGTAGTGAAATCCGTGTGTTCTCCCGAAACTTCTTTGAATTAGATGAGACGTGTTATTCTCCAAATTCTTATTTCAATATTTTAAACAACTTTACGGGCTGTAGAAATATCAGAGAATCGAAAGCGTCCGTTAAACCAACCGTTTCATTATATCAGTGCTTATTGGGTTTGAATTTTGATGTCAGTTTAAATGCACGCGAACCTAGATAACCTACTTGACAATGCGGGACATCAGATGCCAAAATAAAATGAAAAACGCAGTGCCTAGTTTCAAAAAACGCTTTATTTCGCATTTCTTCTTGCATATTCACATACCACTGCGTCATATAAGAATAATTCCATGCACTGCATGCCTATGTAAAGTTCAGCAAGAGGCACGGTAATATCGAGACATTTTTCCCGTCCTGTGAAAACACACATACTCACATGAGCCTAAAAATGATTCCTTCAGAGCAACAAGTGCAAGATAACTTGTGAATAAAATCATGTTTGCTCGTACGCGGGTTATTTGCTGCGAGCGCACACCTGCTGCCACAATATAAGAGGGATGGTAATAAACGATAAGATATACAGAAAAACGTGTGGTTGTCATCACGAGTTGGAAATCGCGTGCTTCTTTTCTTTTCTCTCTTTCTTTTTTCTCGTTGTTGTGTATCTACGGCAAATTGTATTTTAGTTATCACCAGTGACTATAAATTTATTGTACAATAGACAATATGTGTTTCTGTTAATAGTTGAAAATCGCCAAAGGTTTAGTAATGTAATGTTCATGCGAAACATCTGCGTAGCTTGCATGATGACCGACCTTGTACTTTGAAACTAGGCGAACTAATCATATTTTGAAAGCAATAAGCCTTGTTCTTTCGACAAACACATATGTGCAATAAAGACTGATAGTCAATACTCATAAGCGTGAGCACTGAGCACTCTGTTGTCTTATTGTAAGGCGCGCATTGCGCAGAGAAAGCGATGTGATAATGAATGTGCTTTTCTGCCAGCATCCTACAGGAGAAGTATTGTAGCAGTTAATCCACGCAAAGTGACAGCAGATGGCATTCGTCCCGTTGAAAATTCTGATCTTCTGATTCAATCTACCACTTCCATATGCAAGGTGGCCATCAACTGGACGTAGTCTCGGCTGACATTCTGACCCTCCCCTATGTCTCTCTCTCAATCGTGAGAAAAATCACGTGTTATTACGGCTTAAAAGTTTAACGTAACGTGCTAACAACAATTGTTCCAATGAGAAAAATAATTTTTTCCTCAGAGTGTCAGGAAGAGCCCTTTCTTTATTTTTAAAGAAAGAAAGATACCTTACTGGAAAATAAATCGAATATCTTTTTGTGTACCTCACCTAGAGAGAGTGACCAACAAATATGACTTATAACCTACATATACGGTGGCTGTCCATTAATAATCTCTACGTCCCATATATCCACTTAATATTTCTCTACCTACACGATTCCTAACATAGCACCGATGGGAAAGCGCAACCACCACGACGATACAATAACGAACACTTCTAGACCTTGTCACCACATCACAAAGCAAATTGTAATACTTTAACTGCAAAGACAAGTTTAATAATACGGTAATCACACACAAACATATGAATCAAATCTAACGCGCCCACAAACGAAACTGCAAGCGCTGTACAAGTCAGTTTTCTAGCAGTTACAATTAGTCGTATCTATCGTGGAGTTCCCATTCATTTCTCCTCTCCTTATCCTTAGTTCACACGTTTCCGTGAAAGCTGTAGTGTTCTGCCGCACTGTTCTTTCTAATAAGTAAGCACTCGTCTAGCTCAAATTCATAGCTCGTAAAGGAACCCCGATAGCGAGTCCTCGGTGCTCCGACAATTTTGTAAATTATGTTCTGGAGAGCCCTAACCTGGATACGGTGCTCACGAAAAACTTTTTACGCTAGCATT